>JAJJMC010012129.1:709983-732972 GCA_023531435.1 Papaver californicum
TTTTTTTTTTTGTACTGCTGATTTTGTTTCTCAAGATTTTGATTTATGAATGGGTGTTAAATTTTGTATCAAATATGGATCAATGGGTCGGAGCAATGAAGATCAAATCCGAGATTAAATTATAACCACGCCAAATTACCTTTGTGCCCCATGATTATTTTGTATATACTCCGGAGAACTAAAATTCTTTAGTCCCATTAATTATGCATAAAATTAATTTCAATGTGATTTCTTCCATATATATCCTTATTAGAGTATGGGTGTCAACAAACTTACTTAATGTTTATGGTATTTCTAAGGATAATTATATTATTATGATATTTTAATGGGATATAAATTCTTAATATAGTTTACATTTTCTATATTTTACAGATAAATCCAATTAATTGTATTGGGATTTGATTGGGACAAAGGGGGTAAAAATAGGAAATTTATAAAAAGAAAAAAGTTTCTTAATCTAAAGAAATTTTCTTTTCCGCTTATATACAAGGGATGGAAAGAGTATTTAAATGTATGTGTGAAAGTTAGGGTAAAACAGGAAAAATAATTTCATTTTTATTACTATTATACCCTTTAATAATATTATCACTTTTGATTTATTTGTATAAAGCTAGAAGCAAAATTAGAAAACAAATTTACAGCTTCAACCAAGGGTAGTTCTGTTTATACCTGCAATAAAGCAGTAAAATACGAGGGGTAGCATATCTCTTACTTTAACTTGATAATTACACCGGAATCATAACTTCCTTGGCTTCCAAGATTTCTAAGGAAGTGTACCAAATTCCATAGGTTATAGTAAATCGTGTGGTTATATAATTTTGTGTTATATGGATTTAATATATCCATGTATAATTTGGTTTATCTTATGTAGCAATTTACATTCTTACTTTTTCTTTCACAAATGATAAAAAATTGCCTCCTATTATTTTACCCTATCAGCATGACGCCAGTATCATTGCATACTTATTATTCTTTTTACTTTGTCAAATTTGTAAAATTTTATCTCTTTATCTAAATCAAAATTATTAAATAGTAGAGTTATAATTTTCTTTGAATTTAGTCTGATAAGTCTAACGAGTACCTGATTCAAATGCTTACGGGTTAGATGTATTAACCATGTCGGACCACATGTCAGACATAAAAAGAAAACAAAGAAAACAAATGATTAACACCTGACTCGGACCGAGATTGATGCAAAAAACAACGGGTTAATCGACATATGACATAAAGAGTTCTACACTTTAGCAAGAAAATCTTAGTTTCCTTATTAGGTAGAATCTCTGTTTACTGAAACCTCTAATTAAAACTACACGATAGGTTATTTTGTAAGAGCTTCTCCAATGATTTTATTTTAAATAAAATAATCTTAAGCCACATAGGAAATACATAAAATTTCAACAAAAACCATCTCCAACCCTCCAATGTGAGGATAACATGACAATTTTTTTTTGGAAGACATGTCATCTCAACCAACTCATTATATTTTACTTCAATTAACTCAAAAAAAATAAATAGAGATGATATTAAAAAAAAAATTTAAGTATATTATCTTAATCAATCATTAAATAATATATATAAATTTCCTTTTTATAAAATTTATGGGTTGGTGTAGATGGTGGATTTTTGACAAAAAATAAAATAGTAAAGTCGCCTCTGTCCACCAGTAGAAGCAAAAAAATAATAAAATTTTGTATATGTTACTGACCCGGCATCAAAAGCATAAAATTCATATTTTACATTCCGCTAGATATGATTATCAAAATCTCCCTACAGGCATCTCACACTAATCATTTACTCTCTCTGAAAATACACATGATATTAGAGCCTCACCCGGCTGAGCTTTCAATATTCTACACACAATATTAGTACTGTACGACTCAGTGCTTACTCCTTCATAACGGTTGGACAACTACTATATGGATTAATCACTAGTATAGAGCAACATTGTTCTCACTGATGTTGATTGCAATTTCTTCCCAGGTGATCTCTGACTATACATAATAAATATCCAGAACACATCTTTGTTCCCGGATATCAATGCTCATAGATAGATATAGAGCAACACGATTACTCTCTATATCCCCCGGTTGAATTCCTAGAGTGGTTTCATATAAATATTCAAACTTTAATTGAATAATATTGATTTATGCAAAGTATGACAAGTTGCGCATGAATGCACTAGGTCGAAACATCAAATTTTTGTGTAAGCACCAAGTCGTCGTCGCGCCAAATGCAAAGCTAAAGCTCCAATTGACCAATCCATAATATTAGTCGAGCTTGAATAACACATCTCCAATATTGGTCGCACTAAAATCCCTATATTGGTCGAAATACAACGAAACCCTAACATTGGTCAACACCTAGTTTCTGACATATCCTCATAGTCACCTTATAAAAACGTAGCAACAGGTGTAGATTGGGGAAAACTGTTCTAAACAACATATGTTCCCCTATGTGTCTACTACGATATACTAAAAGGGCATCCCACTCCGAGTGACGGTCTAAGAGATATGACCTAAACCCTCGACAAACTACAAGCTAAAAACTGTCGTAATTTTATCTAAAATTTCCTGAAAGGTTGCTGTTTGGTCCGTTTGACATCCGAAACAAGCTCTAAAGCTAAATTATTCCATTGTGGGAGATACCTGATGGTTTTCCAATTCCGAATTGGGGTAGATCATAAAAAAACGAACATCATATGAAGAATCTACAACGTTTTTACTAAAGAACATCATGTTTGAATTTTTCGGGCATATGGGCTAACACCCACGGGTGTAAATAGCAATATTGGTTTTCGAAGCACAAGCTTAAAAGAGCATAAAATTTAAAGAGCATATAGGACTTAAGAGCAAATAGGTGGAAAGAATAAGGAATAATAAAAAAAATATAAAAGAGTCGCGGAACCGGCCGACCGGCTATCCCTTGGCCGGTCCCCACTTTTAGTATTTTTTGAGTTTTTTTATTATTTTCTAGGGTTTCCTCTTTCTATTAAAACTCCTTTTCCTTTTTGCCAAAGTCAAAAATTCCAAAGTCAAAGAATTTCAAATAGCTGCGCACAACAATATAGAATGGTCCCGCGACCACCAAATTCGTGTTTCACATCCCATGACCGGTCCCCCCTTGGTCGGTCCTTTCTCCCTGTTGGACTTTCCCTCTTCTCTAGTTAGTCTTTCTACTAGTCCCTCATCTTCCATTTGGTTCATCTACCATATTAAGGTTTTACTGCTTAATCAATCAAGGAAAATAATTTAATTGGTATTATCACCAATTGGTGTGGCTACCAATTAGCGCCGCTACTCATAATTTAATTGTTCTTGCTAACAATAATTAAAATAGTCTGAGTTTCTCTACTGTGTTACTCGAACCATTTGACATTAGCACGAAACTAAATATTTCATGAATTGCACGCTCGTGACTAGTACTCGCACGCGAATAGTAATTGAAGTGATTTATAGACAAGTGGTAAGGAAGTTCGTTCACTCGGACTTGTGAAGATTGAATTTTAGACCTAATTTCTAATAATAACAAATATTTACACAAGATGATAATAATATTTAGAGATACTGAGACTCAAGATTCCACCACAAACATAATCAAGTAATTTGGATACTGATTCTGAACATTTAAAGCTTATATTTTTGGACTCTTATTCTTTGCTATAGGTAGATTTCTAAAATATTGACTGTAAATTCTAAGCACGGACCATCAAAACACTTAAGCTAAGCATGATCCATCAAATTAAATGACAACCAATTAATGAAAATCATAATTTCAATTAAAATCAATTGCAAAAAGTCATTAAAATTAATTATAGTTACCACTTGATTGTGAAATATGACTTCCTCCATTGTCCCAGTGTTGGGGTTTAGCTCATCATGCTCAAAACACTCTCAAAAGATAGGTACATAGCTCACAAAGTGTTTACAAAGGTGAAAAGAAGAGAAAATAATAAAAGCAACGAGTT
The DNA here is from genome assembly GCA_023531435.1 of Papaver californicum. Lineage (NCBI taxonomy): Eukaryota > Viridiplantae > Streptophyta > Magnoliopsida > Ranunculales > Papaveraceae > Papaver > Papaver californicum. Next base: position 713,948 of record JAJJMC010012129.1, read on the forward strand.
TGCAACGATGTATGGACGTTACAGACTCGCTGTTACAAATCAAGTGTTACAAACTGAAGATAAGCGTTGCTAAGTTTAAAGGTTTAAAAACGGTTCCTTCAACCTTTTCTTCACGGTTTCTTCATCTTCTTCATTTGAGCAGATTTTTGTGATTTTTATTTCTTTGTTTTCTGACAGAGCCAGCCCCCCTATATTCCTTCTATAGTTTCTCTATGTATAGCAGAACAACCTCCTAGCCAAGAATCTTCTTAAATCTTCTCAAATTAAAGATCAAATCTCGCCAGTTAATGGAGATATATTTTTATTGATTTGGACATAATTTTCTTTGATGTTTACTTCCTTATAACTCGAGAAGAAGATCCTTTTGCCTTACCAGAGCTCGAAAATATATATCCAACCTTATTTAACCCAATATTCTCACAGACAAGCCGAGAAAATTTTTCTTCCTTTTTTTAATGCAAACCATGTTGTCACGAGATATTTTGGTTTATTTTGAGTGTCCAGCCTGTATACGCTACATTATTATGGCAAGAAGTTATCTTGTCCATAAAACCAAGAATATTTCCTCAAATCAATTCATGCAAATCTTTATAGCGTGAGAAGACAATCTCCCGCCAATTTTGTTCTTTCAAACTTAAAAAGGAAGGTGGGTACCCTGATCCAAGCTGTGGGTGCCTTTATCCTCTCTTGGGGGTGCCTTTAGCCAAAATTGGGGTGCCTTTAACATTTTTTTTGCCAATTTTTCTATAATTTCTAGTTCACAAAAATACCTACAAAAGGGCAATATTAGTACAAAAATTGGGAACTTACACTATAAATATGGGATCAAATCAGACACAAAATTGTGTCTATCAATAATCGCTCACGACTAGTACTCGCACACGACTAGTACTTGCGCGTGACTCGCGCTTGTACGAGACTACCGCTCACAAGATATAAGTATTCACATGATATTGACACTCACATAACATCAGAGTCATACGAGTATCATTGCTGCCTCAGCTGATATAATGATATGCCACAACTACTAATGTCGATATCAATCAGACTCTCAAACACTATGATGTATTAAGTATTACTGCTTGTCTTAGCAACTGCCAAGTCCCACTAACATGATGGAGTCGGTTTTCACCATGCTTTCCACTTCTCTGCAACTTCCACCACTTGCGAGATCAATCTGTTAACTTCCACTGCTGTAAATAGGTTCTTCAACCTATCGAGAAAGGGGACAAGAGATTAAATGATCACAGAGCTATCATCATAAAGATTTTCAGAAAACTCAGACTTCTCATTTTCGTCTTCACAGCAGTTCAAACACATACCATCATCGATATTCAATCTCATTGATCTCAATACCTTCCCTGTTTCCCTCCCTACATATCAACCTTTCTCCTTCCTTTGTGACTGAAACAAAATTGGAATGATCATTTCTTGATTTAGGCCAATTTCGTATCTCTCAAATCTTTAAAGTACTTATACAGTACAAATGTTTGGTGTTTAAACGATTTGATCTTTAATCGATTAGCTCTTCAAACGATTTACTCTTACTAACGTCAACTTACTCCATCATTTTCCCCTTTTACCCTTTAATCGTTTTTACCCATAAACAGTTGGAGACGTTTATTTTGTACTTCTTGTATTTAGGCGATGGGTATATAGAATTATTGTTTTAGAGGATGTATTGTGCGGTGTGCCGTACGTGAAACACTCATATTTACCATCGGAGAAACTCTATACCCGTAATATATGAATACCTAGTGCACTTAAACATGTGTCATGTTACTCGTTTTTTTAACCTCAAAAAAATGCATCATAGGGAAACACCCTCGATTACCGTGGATTCCTACACCTTTTCACAGGTGGCACGGTGGTGGTTCTGCCCAGTGGGACCCATTTTTTCCTATCCTTAAAAGAAAAAAACTAATTTATATGATAAATATTTATAATTTTAATAAACTTGAATTTGATAATTATAAAATTTTATTAATTATTCCCGTTTGCTAAATAAAAATATTATTCTATTTCTTTTACCATTTCCAAATAAACACGTATAAAAAAGAACATTAGTAACTTTCGGTTTCCTTAAGTAAATTTTTTTCTTGAAGCATAATTTCCTCAAATAACTATTTACATTGTAATACTTATGTTGATCGAGCAAAAAGAAAAACATCGAAATAAATATCACTCCTATAAAAGTAATTATTACTTACAATTATATTTTTTTCTTGAGGCATCTCATACACATATTTCTCTAATACCCAAAGTTAAGAATCCTACTTGTCCAAACGATTATAGACTTATTGCTCTATGTAATGTTCTATACAAAGTGGTTGCTAAGTTATTATCCAACAGAATTAAACCCAAATTAAGTGAGTTTATTTCTTGGTCTCAAAATGCGTTTATACCAGGGAGACAAATATTGGATGATATAGTCATAGCAAAAGAGTTACTTCATTCCATAAATAATTCTATGGCTGTAAATGGTTTCTTTGCTTTGAAGGTGGATATGGCTAAAGCATATGACCGTGTAAATTGGAATTTTATTTTAAATATGTTAAGGGTATTGTGAATCTCTGGTCATTCTCATTTTTCATTATGAAGTGCATAACAACTGCTTCCTTCTCTTTTATTCTGAGTGGACGTCCTCAAGATTTTTTTTTCAAGTGCAAGGGGAATTTGGAAAGGTTGTCCATTATCTCCAACTTTATTCATAATCTGGTCAGAAGGATTATCTATTCTAATGAAGCAAAATATGAAGAACAAGGTTTATATCAAGGTTACAGACTAAATAGATGGGCTTCTATATATAGTAAGTCATTGAATGTTTGGAGATGACTTGGTTTTCTTTGAAGAAGATTCGAGAATTAATGTCATGCGCTTAAAAAAAATTCTCAAAAATTATTCGGATTTATCATGGCAGTTAATTAACTATGGTAAATCTGCAATCTATTTCAGTAAGGGTAATAGTGATTTAAGAAAACAGATTACTATTTAAAAATTTGGTGTCAAAGAAATAAAAGAAGATGACAAATATATAGGAATTTACCCTTTGAAATCTGATTATAGGGTTCATTCTTTTGATTTCTTTATTAAAAAGTTTAAATCAAGATTATCGGGATGGAGACAACATTTTCTAAGCGCAGCAGGTAGGATTATTCTTTTTAAAAAGGTTTTATCTTCTATTCTTGTCTACTTTATGGGCTTATGTTTGTTGCCAAAAGAAGTAATAAACGAGATAGGCAGAACTCAGAGAATTTTTTGGAATGGGCATACTATTGATACAAAGAAGCTATATTTCATTAAGTGGAAGAAAATATGTATGCAAAAAAAGGATGGTGGTTTAGGCATAAGGGGCATAAAATTGGTTAGTAAATTTCTAGTCTGTAAATTGGCGTGGAGATTCATTGGGAATAAAAATGTTATGTGGGTTAGAATTCTAACTACAAAATATCTTAAGGATGAGACTTTTTGGATTGTGAATGCTGATAAAAAGGGATCATCTATATGAAATATTCTAATGGAGGTTAGGCCGATTATAGAAAATAGGGTCTTTTGGCAAATCTCGAATGGTAACAATATCAATATTTAGAATGAACCGTGGATCCCCAATCAACTGCATCTTCAGTTACCGTATCTGGATATTATGCCTGAAAATATTCACGTAATTGCTAATATATTTTTAGAAGATAGTTATACATGGAATGCAAATTTTCTCCAAGATTTACTCTCTCAAGATCAAATTAGAGTAATTTTGGGTATTTATATCAATAGTGAAGATGAAAATAATTCCTTGATATGGACCCCATCAGTTAATGGAAAGTTCTAAATCAAATTTTGTTACAAGATGCTTTCAGAAAATATTCCGACTTCTTCTTCTCTTAATAAATTCCAATGGAGAAAGTTTTGGTTTTTTACTTTCACTACGCCTAAGACTATGTTTTTTATGTGGAAACTACTCCATAATGGTTTACTGGTTAAGCATAGCATCAAAAGATTCAATATTCATATTGAATTTAGTTGTACGCTGTGTAAACAAGATAAAGAAATAATTGAACATCTGTTCTTCAATTTTCCTTTGGCAAAAACAATGTTCATGAATTCTGTAATGGAGTTTTCGATGCAAATAGATGTGGATAATCCTAAAACTATTATCATGAAATGGATGGAAGATCATAAAACACACAAATTTCATTATGGTGCTTGTACTTTAGGGAATTTATGGAACATGAAGAATGATGTAGTCTTCTCTTATGTTTCCTTTTCTGCAGGGCTAATGCTTAAAAAAGAAAATATGGATTTTAATTCTTGATTTCCTAAAATATCGAGGAACATAGGGGATAATCTATCTAATATCATCCATCAATATTGGCAACCTACGAAATTTGGCTACTGCAAGATTAATGTCGATGCAACATTCATCCCAAATCAAGGTGTTGCAGGGGGAATCGTTCAGAATCACTTGGGTTTGTTTGAAGGTTGCGGTAGAACGACTTTTGATGCAACTTCAGCACTTATGGCAGAGACAAAGGCTATTATTCTTGGTTTGGCGTTGGTTAAGAGATTGAACCTAACAAAGATCATTGTGGAGGGAGATGCTTCAAATATAACCAAAGCTATCATGGAAAATGCAAGCGAAATACCGTGGTCGATAAAATCTTTAATTCTCATGATTAAAGATAAAGCCAAGACCTTTCAAGATGTTAAGTTTGTTTTTGTTCCTAAATATGTAAATGCTTTAGTGCATAAACTTTGTCAATTTGTAATGTGCGACGCTGTAATGGGTCGGTGGGGGTATGATTCTCTGCTTATGTGTATTTCTTCAAACAATTTAATGAGGTAGTCTAATTTTTTTTTATAAGGTAGTCTAAATAAAGCTTACTTCAAACCTCAGTTTAATGAGGTAGTCCAAATAAAGCTTTATGGCTCTTTGAGCCCATTTTCCTTCAATATTTTTCTTTTCCATTTTCAATCTACAATAGGTTAGTTGTGTTCACGTCATTAACCGGCCCATGAATTTTTCAATTTTCTTACTTTTGTTTTTGTCAACTTGAAATAAATATTCGTCAACCAAATTTGGCCTTAATATAAGAAAGAAATTATATTAAAGAAATGATTTAAAAAACACAAATGAACATTCAATATTCAAATTAATCCACTTATCCTCCGATTGTCACAGTTTGTGTACTTTTCCTCGCTTTCTTTCGATTAAAAGTCCAATGTACCTAGTGTCCTTTTAACCTTTATATACTTAACTACTCAGTTGACCTAGAAAGGACGAACATACATGGGTGTCCACTAAGTCCTGGTGCCTATATAAATAGGACATTCCACAGTGTAGTTCACATCAAAACTAACTGTCCTCACAAAAACAACCATTTTTAAAAGCTGAGTGTTGAGACATATCTCTAAAACTATGGCTTTCTTTTTCTCCTTCCACTCTTGGAATTCTGTCACTTTCTTGTTTACCAGCATCGCCTTGAGTTTGCTGCTCACGGAATCAACAGTTACCCAAGCTGCATCTTATGGTTCCGTCGTTCAATTCCGTCCCTCCTCATGGAAATTTGCACATGCTACATTTTACGGCGATGAAACTGCTCGTGAAACAATGGGTATGTAACTGAATCATATTCAATAGTGTACATATTATGCAAGCCTTATCTATGCAGTTTTCATCTAAATCTTATTTGTACGTTATTTACTGTCAATATTGCAGGCGGAGCTTGTGGGTATGGGAACTTGTTTGACAGTGGATATGGGACTAACACTGCAGCATTGAGCACAACATTGTTTAACAAAGGCTTTGCTTGTGGAACTTGTTTCCAAATGAAGTGTGTTAATTCCAAATGGTGTTATGGAGGTTCCACATCTATAACTGTTACTGCTACAAATCTTTGTCCTCCAAACTGGGCCCAAGATAGCAATAACGGTGGATGGTGCAATCCACCGAGGACCCATTTCGACTTGGCCAAACCTGCTTTTATGAAATTAGCACAATGGAAAGCCGGCATTGTCCCTGTTACATATCGCAGGTACTTATATCTCAAATTCGAGCAAATTTGTATTTGAGATTTACTAATTTCCCCGTGCATTTTGCTTATACCGTTTGTTTACTTAACATGGTTATATCACTGTTTTGTAGGGTGCCGTGTGTGAAACCTGGAGGACTACGATTCAAGTTCCAAGGAAATGGGTATTGGTTACTAGTATACGTAATGAACGTAGCCGGAGGAGGAGATATATCAAACATGTGGGTGCGCGGAAGCAAAACAGGGCAGTGGATCAGTATGAGCCATAACTGGGGTGCATCATACCAAGCATTTGCGGTATTGGGAGGACAATCTCTTTCGTTCAGGGTTCAATCTTACAGCACTAAAGAAATCATTACAGCTTCATATGTAACACCTACTAACTGGAATACAGGAATGACTTATAAGTCTTCGGTGAACTTTCACTAGTGAAAGTTTGGTGCCATAAGTCAGGGAAAATAAGGATTTCTCCCTTTAACCAGAGGAGTTAGTTTTTACGATTTTCAAGGTTCTCTTTTTTTGTAAATTACAATGAATGCCCCATGGACAGTCGACCTTATTCTTACGATTGACTGTCGGTTGTGAGCTTGGCAAGTTGCGGCACTAGTGAAATAAGATTGGCTTTGTATACGCATTCTCTCAGTGGCACATTTTTATTTTAATGAGGTGATTGTTATATGATACTGTCTCGGTCCTATAAAAAATGGATGTTTTTTTTGTATGTGTCTTTAGAAAACCTGATTGGTTTTGGGTGTACAGAAATTATTTTGGTCCTATCGCTAAAAATTAAAATAGGGTCATTATAAAGTAAATGCTAAAACTCCTTATCCAATTATTTATGTTGATACCTAATTTATCTATGATTAATTAGTGTTGATTAATTCAAGTAATAGTTGTTTAATCGTGTTAGTTGTGAAATCAACTAGTGTTAAGTAATCATCAAAACTTGTATAAATCTCAGAAATGTTGATTTTTTGTAAAGTTAATCAACCAGAATCAGTGGATACGAAGGATAACGTATGCCGGTTCTGGGTTGGTGTTCTTCATTCACGAAGAACACCGGAATCAATGGATATTTCGTTTTATAAAGGATGATTCTAATGATCGTTGGATGTGGGTGTTATTATAAAACGATTCTGGGACACTTTCATAAGTTACAAATTTCATTCATAGTTTAGGAAATTAGCGCATTTTATTACATAGTTTAGGAAATTAGCGTATTTCATTACATAATCTAGTATGCATATTCTTGAAGCTCGAACATTAATACACCGTTAATAAACCTAAGAGCACGTTGGTTCAACACGGTATATTCTATCGCGTGCATGAAAATTCTTTTCCCGTTTTGAATTCGTCATAGGCTATGGAATCGTTCGGCCTCAAATTAAATCGATTAAACGTTAGTATATGAACATCAAAAGATGAGAAAAGGATAAACATGCCGATTTATTCACTTTCTCGCTAGAAGAAGCTTGAGGATGATGCTCGTGAACCATTCTTCTAATTTTACGAAACTCTCGCTTTTTTGCTTTCGATAAGGTAGAATCTAAACGCTAGCTCTCTCCATTTGCGATGTTTAGGATTCCCGGTGCAGTCATAGAAAAATTCTTTAACTCTCTTCCAAAACATCGAATAAATTTCGTACGGATGTTAGCGGAAGACGGGAATGAACGACTTGACGCGCTCTAAATCTTCTTCCGGTTCCCATTCCATTTTTCCGCCTCTATTTGAGTAGTGGATGAAGTGGAAGTGAGTAAAAGGTGTAAGTTTGGGGAAAATTGGGTCAGGGATAGAGGTCCTTCTTATATAAAGGAAGACCCAACGACTATTTTTTTCGAAAAACTCAAAATATGGGTAAAATACTTTGTATAAATCGTTCGATATGTAAGACCACATGGAACGATTCTGGTTTATCGAAAATGTCAAAACTAGGCTTGAGAAAATCGTTCTATAATTAGGTCGAACGATTCTAAGCTAAAAACAACAAGAAAATTTAGTAATTTCTCTGCCTAGAATCGTTCGATATGGATGCCTACATAGAACAATTCTAGGTTAAAAAACCAACATAAAGTTTGTTTTTTTTCTCTGCTTGGAATCGTTCGATATGGATGCCCAGATCGAACGTATCAACCCTAAAAAAACCAACAAAAAATTGGGGTTTTCCAAGTCTATAGAATCGTTCTATATGAACGTTAACATCAACAGATTCTGAATTCCTGAAAAAAGTTTTGCATTTTCTATTGAGAATCGTTTGAAAGGCTTATCCACGTCAAATGATTCTTGCAATAAAAACAGCCAGAGTTCCAATGGTAAATTGGCCCAAATTGTAATTCTTTTGTCCCGTCTTAGCCAACACAACAATTTTAAAACCAACTAAATTCATTCCTTCATAAACTAATAAACCTAATTATCCATATGTTTAAATCCGGACGACAAACATAAATTAAAGACATAATTATCCATAATGAAAGACATAAGTTTCAAAAACAAGAATACATTCATTTAACCATATCACCTCCTTCACCAAGACCACGACCATGACCACTACGACCACCTCGACCTCGTTTTGCAGATCCTTGTTGGTCATCTCTGCCTTGTCCACTGCTTGATTCACCCCGAGCATCCTTTTTCACTCTTGATTTCCTTGTTGGCACCGGCTCCGCCGCCTCCCCAAACCTAGCACCAGCTTGTTCATCCTTCAGAGCCTGGTATTCTTCAATCTTCACCTGGTTCGCCACAACATGTTCTCCTCTCCCGATACACATTTTTGTTTTGTTAATCATATACGTGACTCTTCTTCTCTGTTTTCGTTTCAAACAACAAACAAGTTACAATTCATTTTAAACCTTCTTAACATATACCATAAGAGACCACAACACGTATCAGAACATCGAGAGCTCTATCCCGGTCCTTGATCAAGGGTCTCTCATCTATTCGTATCACACGAGTGTGAGAAACGTTAAGGTACCACGTCATATGCCCCGGATGGATTAAACATCTGAGTTTGCATCCCTACCCGTCAATGCTTGGCCCTTAAGTATCCTCTCCTTCTAGGGTTTAGAATCCTTCTGGGACCAAGTTGTATCAATTTAGAAATCCAAAACACGTCAAAACGGACCCCATAGGTTATCCACAGTCGGCATAGTCGATTCCCATGAACAATGCCGACTCTTGGAGTCAGAAATACAATTTTTCTTCCTGAATTTGTGTTACAATCGGCATTGCTTGAGTTCCTATGAGCAATGCCGACTTTAACCTATAGATCACTTTTTCTTACTTCGGCTGTTTTGTCCATAACTTCTTCATCCGAACTCGGAATGACCTCATTCTTTTTGAGTTCACCTTGTGTTCTCTTTCTTTTCAAGATGGTATTAAGAATTTTTTTTTGAATGAGTTTATCTTGGTCTTTGGCCCTTCTCCATTGATAGAACTTGACTTCATTTTTCATTCATGTTGTAATGAACTCTTTTCTTCTTCTTTGTTTGAATATACTTTAAAACTCCTAAGAAACTCATAAACAAACAAAATAAAAGCATAATAAAATGAAAACTGACAAGAAAGCAATGAGTTAGAGTATCATACTAATGCAAATAATGTACATATCATTCCATCAACTGGATGTAGTTAGCGTTCATTCGAGAACCGGAATCATATGGAAAGATAGCAGATCCCAAGATGTAGAGAATATATGCGATGGCCCTAAATACATTTTTCTAATTGACAATTGGTGTTTTGGAAGATGCACGATATCGTTATGATCCTAAATGACATATCACGACCAATTAGAAATTGCATTAAACTTAAATAAAAGAAGACGATATATACAATAAGGTTAAGATACTTACCATGGTTTCTCATATTTTAGCATCTCAACTGTGCTTGTGCCCCCATAGAAACTCTCCTCCGTCACCCGGTAACCCATGAATGGCCTAATAATTGCGACGACTTAACAACATCTCAGGCTTTGGCAAGTATGCTCCTTTTTTCTTCCTTCCTGGTGCTGTATATTTATCTCATTGTTGTTCTTGTGATTGTCGTGGTGGTGCTGGTGGTTCTCCTTCATCACTGTTCTCCCTATCTTCCTTATCACTTTCCTCTTCACCTGGAACTCTATCAGATTCTGTATCAGAAGAAGAAAAATATTCTTCTCTTTGGTGATCCACTTCAGTTGGTTCATTGATGGAGACCGCTTTAGCTTTTCCCGTCAAACCCCTATGGTGGTTATCCGCCAAGTTCTTACCGCCTTTCAACAAGGTCCCAAGCTCTCAGGAGCAGTAAGATCATGTTTTTTCTTCGCTCTCTTTTCAACTTTCTTAGCTTTTCCCTTATCCCTAAATAGTACGACAATATACGATAATCAACAATCAAATTCAAGTGAATTTAAGATTTCCAAAAGTAGAGTCGGCCATCACGATATATCCACATCCAACGACTCCTAACATGTTACACTAAAAAATCGTTAGATGTTGGTGTTCCTATCTAATGATTCTAGGCAAAAAAAACAACATAAATATTGGGCATTTTCTCGACCCGAATCGTTCGATAGGAATGTCCACATCGAACGATTCTAAGAAATTTCAGTTTCTTCTCGACCCTGAATCGTTCGATAGGATGTCCACATCGAACGATTCTTAGAAATGTTCAGTTCCTTCCCGACTCAGAATCTTTCGATATGAATGTCCACATCGAACGATTCTGGGTCGATGTTTTTCCTAACTTTTCATTTACTTCGGAATCGTTCGACAGGGGCATGCACATCAAATGATTCAAATGAGAATCGTTGGATGTGGACATGAACATCCAACGATTCTGGTTTTCACAGAAAACCCAGAATTCAAAATATTCAATTTTTGAGTGTGGGCATGTGATTGAAACCTACTTTAGAGTAATTGGATGATAGAAAAATACCTTATTCGAGACATTTTTTGTATCGAGCTGGGAGTTTCTTCGTCTTCCTCCTCCGTAACCGTTTTCCTCCCTGGTTGTTTATTTTAAATTGCTTGTGCAATTTTTGGATCGTTTCCACTAGGTTCAGTTGCTCTATTGAGATGCTTTACTCGATTTGGCATTTTCGTTATCTAGAAAAATCAAATAATTAATCGTTTTTTAAATCGTCGATTATCGACGATGTTTTGATTTAAAATGAAGAAGAAGAGGGAGAACGGAGAAGAAGAGAAGAAGTAGAAGAATCGTTTGATGAAGTAAAATAAAAAATAAGTTAGAGTAATTAGTTATAGTAATTGGGTTTACTTTTAGTTTGTAATATTAGGTTTTTATAGAGGATAATTTAGCATTTTCATCCAAATTTAGACACCCCTTATCTACTAATATGGGGGACATAAAATTGGATAGGGCCATAATAATTTGTATAGGCCTAAAACTAGCCAGGTTAAAAAAATAATATTTTTTATTTTCATATATATTATTTTTCCACATAATTTTTTAATAATAAGAAGAAAAATAAGAAATCTTTTTCTTATTTTTTATGGGACGAATGAAATATATTTTTTCTAAAAAACTAATCATTTTATGGCTTAACATAATAATTTAAAGTTTTAAACATTTTCAAGTAGACTCCATCCCTGGGCTAAGAGCTTCCACAATGGCTAGAGTAAAAGACGGACCAAACGTATAAATGGTCTTTGGTCCGTCAAATGGGTAGCATAGTGGTACGAGTATAAATGGTATTTGGTCCGGATTTTACACTGTTCAAGACCAAGTTTGGTATTTTTTCAGGACCAAACCAAGTATAGTCGGGCGGGCGTGTAGGTAACCGTCTGGTGCTAGGCGTATGTGTAGGTAACCGTCTATCATCAAGCGTTTGTCTAGGATAACGCTTCAAAACACGGGCGTTAACTAAAACTCCGCCAGATGAAGCGGTCAACCAAGATTACGCCTGATGAAGCGTGCGTCTAGGATTACGCCAACCAACAGGTGGTAACCAAATCACCTCCCCATTCAAACGGTATTCTAGAGATACGCCCGAGTGTGGGAGGCACCCTAAACGTCCTCCTAAGATTTCTTCCTCTGAAGCGTGTGGCTAGACGTTCGCCCTATTTTGGGGCGTTACTTTAGAGTAACGCCTGAGAGATATGTTATCGTTGAGATATTTACCGTTCTTTTTGACCGTTGCAACGGCTATATTTTGACACATATATATGGAATATTAATCCATTTTAATTTTAATAAACTCATTTCTATCTAATTTTTATTCGAAAAGAATTAAGTTCTTTTTCATATAATTTCCTTCCAAATCGATTAGAATTATGGTACCAAAACCACGAGGTCCAAATTTTATTACATCTGAAGATGTAACGATGTGTAAAATTCATTTGTCAATATCTCAAGATTGTAGTATTGGTGCCGATCAATCAGAAGAAAGATTATGGTTTCGCATATTATATGGGATGAAAGAAGCCATACCTTCGATGCCACAGCGCACTTGGACCTCCATTAAGAAAAGATTTCAGGGAATAAGTAAAGATGTGACACTTTTTTATGCAAAGGAGGCAGAAGTGGAACGTGAACACCATACTGGATGGGCCCTCGAAAATAAGGTAACTACTCATTTAATTTTGACGATTACATTATTGTTTTGAATTGTGTATCCTTCACTAAATTGAATTAAAAAAAAACAGATTGCAGAAGTAAGGAGGCTTTTCAAGGAAGCTAATAGTGGCAAAAGTTTTAAGCACGACGAGTGTTACGCAATTATGTTAGAAAATATAAAATATTCACGACGATCGACAGTTGTTTTTGATTCATCACAAACTGAGGAAGATTCCGAAAGCAGTGAGGAAAACCGGGAAATACAGAAAACAAGCCAAGACAATTCCAGTGTCTATGAAGACATAGGAGATATACCTAACACGTATATCCGTCAAACGGGAAAAAAAGAGGCGAAATGACAGAAGAAAACAGGGAGAGCAAAATCGAGTGGCCAACAGGAAATGATGGAAACTATTATTAAAGAGCAACAAAACTTCAACACCAAATATACAGAACAAACAAAAATGAAGATGGCGCAGAGAGAATCCGAGTTTGCAGCAAAACTAGATGAGTCTTCGGCAAAGTTTGCGGCAAAACAAGCTAGGAAAGAAAAACTTGACGCAAAGAAAGAAGCAGACGAAAAGTTTGGTATAATGATAATGGATGTCTCCGGGGATGGATCCAGTAATAAAACAGTACATCGAACTTAGGAAGGAAGACATTTTGCAGAGAAGGTTAAACCAACCTAAAGGATTCTTGGAATACCTTAAACCTAAAAATTTGCATTCTTATTAGCATTGCCATTTTAAATTTCAACTTTTATGAACTAATTGTGTTATTTTCAGTTTATTTTTAACCAATATATTTTTATTTTAAATGTATCCTAATTTCATTTTAAATTTCAAATAACTAATTAAGTTAGATCAATTTTTTTTACCAAACACTCATTTTTTCGCCTATCTATTCTTATCCTAAATAAAAAATATAAACAAACTACAAGCAACTCATTCAAGGTAAATTAAGAGATTCATATTCGTAGTAAAAGAACTAATAAGGTTCAACACCATAAACAACGCTTTAAAAGATAAAAACATTTATGTAGATAATTAATTTAGTTGGGGCGATTTTCATTCTCTTCAGAAGAAAGGGTTGCTATCTCCTTAAACACTAGTAGAACTCCCCGTTGTTTTGCAATACTCATCAACTCCCCAGATTCAAGCGAACGAGTCACTATCCTGACCAATACATTTGCTCGATCCCTTATAACAGACATTCAGTTATCAACCACTGGTGTTTGAACTTCCTCATTCACCAAACCAACAAAGATTGGTGGATCAACAACTACACCACCTTCAGATTCAATTGATATTTGATTCCAACCACCAATTCGTCCCGATCTTTTAACTCTGTTACCATTTCTGTTCATCTTCAGAATCTGCGTAAAGTTTACGGCTAAATAAAAATCAACATAATAGAGTTCCCATATTTCATAAACAATAAAATTATTCAATTAATCATATAATTATCCACAACCCAACTAAGATTAACTAAATACTTAATCAATTTTTACTTAAATTCAAAAAATTCTTCTAACCCTAGAATTAAACCCTAATTCTCATTATCAATTATAACTGCAATTCAATTAAAATACCAAAAAAAATTTATACCCAATTTTAAAACACAATAACTTCAATTCTCATAACTTCAATTCAATTAAAACACCATAACTTCAATTCTCATAATCAAAATCAAAGTACAATGTTAAACAAAATTCATTAAACATTAAAGTAAAAATTAAGGTTATTAAAAATTAAAGTAAAGATTAAGGTTATTACCTTCCAAATTGATGAGGGGTTTCTCACAAAGTCAATGTTGCTTGGTGCTGCTGTGGTGTTGGTGGTGTTGGTGTGGTGGGCGGAGTTTCTCAAATTGAAGAGGCTTCAGGAGAAGTTGCAGGAGAAAAATGGATGAGAAAAGAGAATATATGGCCGACTTTTACAGGCGATCGACTAGACGTCCGCCTGGTGAGACGGGCGATTTACCAGGTGTAGTGCTAAGCGTCCGCCCGTCTCACCATTCACACGTACCAGCTGCACGTGTGAGACATTTTCCGCGTGGTAGACTATGAGTCCGCCCCATCAGGCGTTCGTCCAGTACATCGCCCGTCTCTGGGGCGTGCGCTTAAATGTCCGTCTATCATCAGGCGTTTGGTCAGCGTTACGCCTGCCATCAAACGTTGCTCTAGTGGTCCGCCCCGCTCAAGCGTATTCCTAGATGTACGCCCGTGTCAAGAGACGGTACAATAAACAACCTCCCAACAACAGGCGCTATGTTAGCCGTCCGCTGATCATTTGTAGTCATGTACCCGTGTTTTTGGGCCGAACCAAAGAGTAAAATTTTTACTCTTTGGTCTTTGGTAATGGTCTTACAATTGTGGACACTCTAAGCAATTAAATCGTCCAATTCTTACTGGAACTTGTAGTGGTAGCCTGGTAAATAGTACATTACACGTTGACTTCACGAAACAATAAGGGTTGGTAGATAGTACAGTACACGTCGATTTTACGAAACAATAAGGGTACGTTTGGAACATTTATATTAGAGGTAATTGGAAGGTGTAGTGCAGTTAAAGAAAACAGCCAAGGCATGTATTCGAATGTTAGGTGTTTGACACGAACCCAATTACACGACATAGATATTACATGTAATTTCTACTACTTCCAAAGGGTTATATTGAATACTCACATTTTAAGGTGTGCATTGAATCGTCCCTCTATTACACCTTCCAATTACACCGTTGACAAATATTGACCGCTTATTTAATTTACATAATTAAATATATTTTCACTTATTCTTTTTTAAAATCATTTTTGTATTATTAAATATTCATTTTTTTGGTTTATTTCATTATTATTTCTTCAAAAATTATTATTTTAATATTTTTAATTTTGTTATTGTTATTATTATTATTATTATTTTCTTTTATAACTTTTGATATTTTCAGTTTTTATTATTACATAATCTTATATATTTTTAATTTAATTCTTTTTCTTATAATTTTTGTTTTTGATTTATTTTATTACAATTTCAATTTATTTTGTTTTTATTTTTTATTATTATTATCAAAAAAAATATTTATCTTATTATAATTTGTTTTCTTTATAAAGTTTAACATTTTAAAAAATATATATATATATTATTATTATTGTTTTTTTAAATAAATTTTGTTTTTAGTTTTTATTATTACCTAATCGGATATATTTTTAATTTTCATTTTTTCTTATTATTATTATTTTATTTTATTTAAAAAAATTATTATTTCACTTTATTTTTATTTTATTTTTATTATTATTTTTAGAAAAACATTTTTCTTATTATAGTAATTTCATATTAATATAAAATATTTTTTTATCTTTTCATACATTCTCATATTTTATTTATTTATAAGTTCATTGTTCTTGTAATTAGATTATAAAATGAAAATCACACATTTATATTAGATCCATATTATTTCATCTCAAACACTAAACACTGAACTACATATAATTTTCATACACGATATCATAATTATATATAATTGATAATATTTTATATTGTTATTGGCATGCCAAACTGACCCTTATTTCATTAGTACAAATGTCTGGCGCAATCAGAAACAAAACCATCGCCTGTTAATGTCAATTTTTAGAGTGAAACGGCCAGATATTCAACAATTGTCAAATTTACCCTGGCCGTCACAGCTTACACGTCGTTTTTCAAGTATGTATATTTGGTCAAATACTCCTGGTTCTGTTATAATATTTGTGTCTTCTTCGTGGCTGACCTACATTTGGTACACGGATGTGGTGATAAGATGAATCCACATTTTGGAATAACACAAAGCTTAATAGATAAGCTTCTCCTCTTAATGCCACTTATGGGGACACGTGGTGATTATGTGTTTTACCATCCATGCAGCTACACTTATAAATATAGGTGAACGTTGTAAGCATGGGGATATTGGAAGTGTGTAAGAAACAAAATGAAAAACAATAAAATTTATACTCTCTTACTGTCTAATATGCTTGTATCACTCACTTACCACCGTATCGCTGCTCAAATCGGAAGTATAAAGTGTTTGGGATATTATCTTTCTTCTCTAATTTGTTCTACTTTGTTTTTTCGTTAAATATAGTTCTAACCATGTACTTATCTATATTATTTTTATTTTGATCAGGATATCATAAAAGATTATGGTTTCAATGTATAACGTTAAAATTGAACCTTATACTAATTAAGGTGCATATATATATATATATATCAGTCAGATATATATGTTAATTTGTATTTTTTTTTAAGTATGGAGAAGGGGAAAATTGTGACTCCGCGAATTTTAATAATAATTTCGTTTTTTTATTTCTATGTTATGGTACTAACGGTTTTAATACCGGTATAGCGAAAAATTGTCGCATCCCTGAAGGATGACGTAAATTTGATTTTTCTCGTCTCTAATAATCTCCGAAAAAATAGAAATCATTCCACCAGAAATTGCAATATTGTGTAGCATCATGTGGACTCAAAATACACGCTTCACTAGCTGATCAGTCCCAGAAGTGACCTTTAACGAACTACTAGACGGTCTATATCAATGGTTCCTGAAGTAACCTGTTACTGATATTGGGAAATTTTTTTCCATAAAGAATATGTCCATCTGCACTTAGTAAGTTGTTGTTTCGTCAACCTTAAAGGTGACGAAAATGGAGATTTGTTGATATTATGTTGGTACCATATATATATGTGTATTTTTCTGTGCCCTTTTATTTTCATTTTGTTTTAAATTATTTGTTTGTAAATAATGGATTCCAGAAGCAATCAATGAAGTTGCTGACTCCAGAAGCAGTCCAACATGTAATTTGTGGTTTCCTGTAGTGATCCAAAATTTATTATGGGTTTCAGCAGTAATAAATAAATATGAACCCCAGATGTGGTCTATGGAAATAATTGGATTCTAGGAATAAGCCATGTATTTTTGGGTTCCTGAAGTAGCCCATGGTTGCTAAATGTTTTTGTTAATAACTTTATTATTTTTCTTTCGTCTATCTATACCAAAGGATATGGATTCCAGAAAGAATCTATCCAACATTAAGTAGACGATAGAGATATTTTTCTAAAAGATAACAGAAAAACAAACACAAACTTTCGAACCATTTTATAACCTTGTGGAGGTTTGGGGAAATGTGAAATATCGTTTCTGGTTCGAACAATATGATAGACGTCTCCAGAAAAGCATGTATCATTCTGGTGGTATAAAAGTTAGTTTTATTGACGCTTTATATTATTCCGAATTCCAGAAAAAATTGTTGAGTTTTGAAAGTATTCAGCATAACTACCACCTTGAGAGGATAGTGAGCATATGGAGTACTTAGTACTTCATCTGTTTTGTGCCACACGCTATAAAAAAGCTTAAGGCTCACTTTTATGGGGTGTGCCATATGAAGATTCAAACAGTTGAATCTCACGTTGTTATTAACCAGAATTCTAATAACTTTCAATCGTTCCTGCTTAGGCATGGTCGGTTTGGACTCCAAGGTTCTACCAAGATGAGTAGAACGATGCAAAATGCTCATAAACATTCTTTACAGAAACTGAAGCTTCTGTTGAAAATTTTTGTAAATTGTGTTGTTTGTTCCTTGAGACATTTAGTTCTTTAACTGGCATTAAAAATGGCATTATGATAACTCGTTGAATCACCAATATTCCTATAGAGGATTCAAGGTGACGTTTGAAGGGCTTACTCACCCTGCACTATGGACAATTTTTAATACTTTCAGGTAACGATAGACAAATTCACTGGATGGTCTATAGTTTACCTTTTATCAACACGTAATATTGTATTTGACAAACTATTTGTGCAAATTGTTTGGTTGCATACCCATTTTATGGACTCTCAAATTAAGTCCACTTTTCTTGATGGTAAATGTACATGCTTTTGATGCTTTGCCTTCAGTTGGTATTATATCGAGCACTAAAAGTACATGTGCACACTCAACACGGTATAGTTGAGTTCTTTTTAAAAGAATCTTTGAAAGATTGCTCGACCAACTGTAAAATCATCTTTGAAAGATTATATTTCGTATTTACGTGTTTGGTCCATAACTTCACCTGACTATATTATGTTGGTTGAGATTCATCATAAGACATTTAAAACTTTAAACAAGTAATGTTTTATTCCTGATGAGACTGTATTCCCACTGTTAGGGGGGGGGGGGGGGCCCCCAAGTCGTAAAAGAAACGGCGTGAAATGTCTCATCTTTGTCGAACCTGCAACTGTTTTTGGGATACCTTATGTGTGGTTTAATTAATACCCCAAAACCATCATGAGTACAATTATCCTTGAAAATCGGAAAACATTATGGAACCAGAAATTTCCAAAAATGAGATGAATGTTTCCACCATGATCAGGAAAGCTAAAGTGCCACCAGAAGTTGACATGACAATCCGTCACCAAAATTTGGCGTGAGTGAGGTTGAT
>JAJJMC010012129.1:733072-774262 GCA_023531435.1 Papaver californicum
AGTTTGGTGCAAATTATGTTGATAACCTAAAAAGGTTTTTCCTGCCTTAACCAGGGGGAGAAAAATCTTCCACCATAAGATGGCACATGTTATGTCGACAAACTTAAAAAGTTCTCTCATAAAGTCAGAGAGATGACAGACACCAACAAGAGGTTGGAGTGAGCAATGTCGACAACTAGATAGGTTATCTAGTTAAGTTTTTTGTACGTCCTGATCAGAGAAATTCTGGCTGCCACTTGAGATCGGCGTGAAACTATCTCATTTTATTTTTCTCACACCAAGAAATTTGATGCAATTGAGGTGCTGGAGATCACTCATGATTAAAACACATAGACATAGTTGCAGTAGATTTTGGAAAATATTGTTTGTCATTTGCTTGAGGATGCAGACACGAGAAGTTGTCCCAGCAGGTTAAATCATACATCTCGCAGTGACCAAGTCCTTTTGTATAGAATGCTTAAAGTGTGAGCAACTTCCTTTTTTATGCCTCATAAAATAATCCAATCACCTTTATAATATGTAGTGCTCTTGAAAAGACTACTGATAGTGCTCATGGGAGACTATCAGATATGATCCACATTCTCTAAGTTTATAGCTCCTTATTAAAGATGAGGAGATGATAATGCCCCTGAAATGATACCGGTACCAGTGGTGAAATTTTATTGAATGTGCATGCACTAGAGAAATAATTGGGATCTATATGATTGTCGATTACTATTTACATTAGTGGTTATGCACTCATCTGCAGAGGAATATCGACATCAGGATTGGTAAGCATATAATCCAATCCCCTTAAACTAAGTTAGATATTAGAATCTCTCGGAAAAGTGGAGAGTTCGGATTTGACTCATATCGTAAAATTGTGAGACATAAATGTTACAAGTTGGTGTTTGAGATGAAGCGCAGAGAGAGTAACAAAACTGGTTTAAGTGCGATTTGAGGGTTTCCTGCTGAACCTCAGGATTAATTCTGTATAACTAAAAGTATTCTCCTAATATTGATGCACTTTAGCGTGGTAGTCTTTGAAGGACTCAGATTGCATCTAACTATGACTAGTGATTGGTGATTATAATTGAATCCCTGAAGGATTCGAGTTTCTAACTCAGGCAGCCACCTGACCTTGTGAATTATGTCACGCTTGAAATTTATTAATAATCACCACTTCGAATAGGAGAAGATTGTGAAGAATTCGTTATGTGTTTTACGTTCTTGGTACAAGATCAAAATTCGGATGAATTGAATGATATCATCTTTTGCTTCTTGAAAAGCCTTTAAGAGCGCTAAAATCCACGCTTGAACTAAATTATGAGATCTCGTTGAAATCGAAATATTTTCTCGACCTGAAGTTCGAGAACATGCTAGCATATAAAAAATTTCTGTATAGACTAGAATATCCAATTTTTGACACTCGTGATACTTATTGTATTGCTAAATTAGCATCATTCTTATGAGTTACATTAAAGTTGAATGCTATTGATCTATCTGTTATGTACATAAACAAATTATTTTATGGTCCATAAGTACCATGTAAGAATACAATGCATGCATTAATTATTTTGTTGCAATAATTTTTATTTTGTGGGTTACCATTTTTAAGGCTTAACTTGATTCTACGGTAAAAATGAATCTACAATAGACCTTTCATTGTTATGCTTGAAGTTAAAGCGGTAGACTCAAATTCGAGTGAAATGGTCGGAGGATCTAAATGCAAAGTGTACAGTGGTGGTTGTGCACCCAGTGAAAGACCTGCAGCCAATTCTCCAAGCAGTTTTCTAAAGTTGTAAACATTTGCACTACCAACCGCTTTAAGAAAATTTTACTTCAGGGGGAGTAAACTCGTAAAATCTTTCGTTGAACTTAAACGCGTTGTACTCTTTTTCCTTCGCCAAGGTTTTATCCCATATGATTTTTCTTGCCAAGGTTTTAACGAGGCAGCATATGCGTGTCCAGCACCATCATCCGACGACGTCCGTTGTACTCTTTTCCTCGGGTCAGGTTTTGTCCCACTTATTTTTTCCTGACGAGGTTATTAACGAGGTAACTTAAGGATCGACGTCGACATTATTATGAATTTTTGGTGCTCAGGTTTTGTTCCAAGTTGTTTTACTGGCGCATGCATTCAGCTTTTGTCCTCAGTGGTTTTCCTAACCAGTTTTAGCAAAAGAGAGGATTGGTGGAAGTGGTCACCCTCATATGTGAGCTTCAAGTATTCATATTTTGTCCCAAATAGTCTTTGTGGCACAACTTTGAAGAATGGAAAACATTTGTGACGATCAACACCATTTTAAAGTTGCCAATGTTGTACTCTTTTTTTTCTTCGACCAATTTTTATCCCATTAGATTTTTCTGGTAAAGTTTTGACGAAGCAACATATTTATTATGCTCTTTTATTTCGTCCGGATTTTATCCTATTAAATTTTACCGATAAAACAATAATATTGAAACGATAGATCATCCAAAAAGAAGTGTTATAATATTTGTTTTTTCGTGGATGACCCGTACACGGATGTGGTGATAAGATGAATCCACATTTTGGATTAACACAAAGCTTAAGAGATAAGCTTCTCCTCTTAATGCCACTTATGGGGACACGTGGCGATTATGTGTTATACCATCCATGCAACTACACATAAATATGGGTGAACGTTGTAAGCAGATGGAATCGAAGTGTGTAAGAAACAAAATGAAAAGCAATAAAATTTCTATTCTCTTAACATTCTAATATGCTTATTTCAATCACTTACCATCGCATCCGACTAATGTATAGCTGCTCTAATCGGAAGTATAAAGTGTTCCGGATACAACAAGTTTCTTATTTTCTGAAGTTTTTTTTATCGAAAGTTGTATCCGAGAAAGAGCGGAACCAAAAGTTTATTAAATTAGGAAGGGTTGAGCATAAAGAATGTCGCACTTAGCCAGCTATATTAGAACATGTATGTATACCGTATAGATACCGCCGTACCGGTAACGAATATGGTAAACTCGTATGATAAGTATACTATATTAATTTAGAGGAAATTAAATATATATCGTTTTTTTATGGGATTCATAGATATCTTTATCTATTCAATAAATATATTCCTCACTTTTTAGAAGTCCGTTTTTAATTTTTATTAATACCATCTTTATCCTTCTATATATCCTATAAATCTAAAAAAAAATCCTGATAATAACGGAAGTAAAACAGAAAAGAGAAAAGAGAGAGAGAAAGAGATCGAGGGTGCAAGAGAGATTTATCTCAGATGAAAAAAATTCGTTCAAATTTTGATTCGATTTCATATAGATAATGATTTTTTAGCAGCTTCTTATTGTTTCTTTCATCTTTTTCTTCATATCCTCTGTTTTCAATTTGAATTTTATGATCAAAATCAAATTCATGAAGTTTCAGTTTGTCCAGATCTGATTGAATTGGTAAGTTTAATTCGTGATTGAAGCTTCATATATTTTTATTTAAGATTTGCATGTTCGATTCATAGAGATCTATTTTCAGACTGATTCATCTTGTTTTTTGTCAATCAATTTTGTTGCAGAGACCCTGATTTTTTGACAAGTCTGAACTAATCTCTTTCTTTTAGCTTTATTGGTTTATTTGAATTCGAGGTCGTGAATAATATCTTTAACAAGTACGTTTAGAGTTTCGTTTTAGGTTTTGATTTGATTTTTTTGATTTGTGTTTTTATGTGGGTATTTTTTTTTTCTGGATATGTTTGGTCATGAATCAAACTTAGGTTACCTTGATTTAGCTTATCTTATGTAATAGTGTTACGAAATCAGTTTTTTACATGAGTTACGTTATTTTTGATGAATATAGACCTATGAAGGAAAATGCGGTGTTTGATGAATCAGTTTTTTACATGAATTGTGTTGTTTTTGATGAATGTATACATTTGTGTAGAATGTAGAGTATTGATTATGCAGTCATTATTGTATTTTCAGATTCCACCATGATTATATCTCTCACGAGGGGGCGCAGCCCCCGAGTGAAGTTCGTCACTAGTGAATTTGTTGCTTAGTTTAGTTTAGTTATGTTTCTTTTTGTTGTTGTAGGTATTTGTTGTAGTGAATTTATGCTTTGATGGAGACAATAATCTTGACAAAATATGTTTCGGAATTCAAGTTATTGGTGTCAACTTCGGTTGTTGACACTACAATTTGAACTAATTTGTTTCTGGATTCCATTTTTATGGTGTCAACTTTGGTTGTTGACACCATAATCTGAACTAACTTGTTCTTAGATTCCATTTATTTTTGTGTCAACTTTGGTTTTTTTGTGAGTTTTAGTCTTTTATGTTTGTTGCAGGCCAAACACGGTTGTTGCAGAGTTTTTGTTTTGAAATCTAATTGTCTCCCATCCTCTTTCGGCATCAACTACTTTCAGCGACATGATAGGTGTCGTGAAACATAGTTGAGTTTATCTTCCTGAAGAGCTTATACATTTTTGTTATAGAGTGGAAGGATCTTCCAATATCATTCGTTAATTCACTATTTCATCACGAATCGAATTGATGTGTTGAAGTTTATAATCTAGTTGATTACTAGTGTTGAAGATTCATCTGATGCATCTTCTACGTTATCATCAAGTTGTATTTCAAACTATGGGGTAGTTGTTATAGAAGACGTCACCGACGATTCATCTTGGATTGAAAAGGTACCAAGAAAGGTCGATGCGTGGGCTGATATCCTGAGTGGTGTAGGGAAGGTGTTCGAAAGAGGTATTGATCAAGCTCGTGATACTGTTATGAAGTATTCACTTCAAAGTGGTTACAAATTTGATATTGTTAAGAGTGACAAAACACGATACACCGTGGAATGCAAGTTCAAAAAATTACATAGTTGTCCTTGGAGGTTTCATGCGTCTCTCGTTGTCAAAAGCAATGGTGTTTCTGAGTGCAAGAGATGTATCCCATATCATTCATGTGATTTATCTTGTTCGGATCCATCCAAGGTTAGAATCAAAAATTTGTTTTTGAAAGAATATTCTAATAGATAATCTAAGATCGTCAACGAAGAAGAAAACTGTGGATGATGTCAAAGATTTGCTCCATAGAAAATACAGAGTTGAGCTTACATATAGTCAGGCATACCATGGTTTACAAATCAGCAAAAAATATATTTGGGGTAATGAAACAAGTCTTATTCATACTTTGTTTGGTGTTCTGATGCCGTTAGACGTTACAATCCTAGAAGCGTCGTCAAGTTTGAGTATGATAGTGAAACACGACAGTATGTTGCTTTTGTAGCTTCCATCACTATATTTAATACTTATTGTCGTTTTATGCTAATTATCGATGCTACCTTTCTCACTGGGAAGTTAAAGGGGGGGCTTATGGTTTCTTGCGGCAAAACTGGTAACCAAGGTATGAATTTTTAATCATTTACTCTTTAATCGTACCTATTTCTCTTTTTCTAAAATGGTAACCAATGCATGAATGTTTTACTCAGCCAAACTAGAAAAAGTACTAGGATTCATGTATTTTTAAACTAGCATGCTTTAAACTGTATTCTAGTTTTTGGAACCAACTTATTCTAGGATTTCATTGTTTATGCTGTCGAATTTGGTTGTTGACACTCGTTACTGGTGTCAACTCTGGTTGTTGACACCGTAATATGATTTAACTTATTCCATGGTTCATGGTTCAAGAGTATAGGGTTTCAGGGTACAGGGATCACAGGGTCCAGGGTCCAGGGTCTAGGGTTTCAGGGTTTACCCTGAAACTCTGAACCCTGTTCCCAAGGTTGTTTACACTAGTTTACTGCATTTTACTCTGTTATTGACACTAGTTACTTATGTAGTGTCAACTTTGGTTGTTGATACCATAATCTGTAGCTAACTTTTTCAGTGTATTTTTTTGTTGACACCATAATCTGTTGCTAACTTGTTTATCACTTATTTTAAAAAACAATTAGTGTTTGGTTTTTCGTAGAGATCTATCCAAATGCATTTGGAGTTGTTCCTTGTGAAAATGGTGAGAGTTGGCATTGGTTCTTAAGCAATTTGAAGGAAATTTTCCACGAAGATCGTGAATTGACTATCATATCAGATCGTGGAACCGGTCTTAAAAGGTTGAACACTCGAGTCACCCTGACGAGTTATACTCCCAAATTACGCAAAGATACTGTTCAAGAGAAGATACAAATTTATTTTATATACAGAAAGGAAGAGTAAAAGGAAAACAAACTTTGTTACTTTTGACTTTAACACCTCCTGGATTAATTGGCCTAAAACTCTTGAACTCTTTCTCAACCTGTTCGTTTGTTGTAGTTGTTGGCAGGTTCTTGATATAAATGGTGTGAATACCAAAAAATTTACTTCAACATGTTGGAGTTCAGATCCATGGGCATGTTTTCAAGTATGGACTTGGTGGAGATGGGTACGTATAAAGTTGTAACTTTGTCCGTATCATATGACGACAGCTTTGCCCGCACCAAGTGAGGTTATTCACGTCCTGCACCACATATAATTCGCATCCCGCATCATATGTCAACTTTGCAAGTTAAAATTCAAATCAAGTTTGAAGTGGGCGCCATTAAGTTTGTCCGCAGCAAAAACAAACACCATCTCAGTCCGCAGTACAATTGTTCCCGTAACGCTGAAGCCCAACTCATTTCGCACAATCATTAGCTCTCAAGCCCAACAACCCAAGACCGCAGCAAAACTTACTCTTGTCCGCAATACACAAAGCTCAAGCCCATTTTTTCCGCACCTTAACAACAGTTGATGAAGTGAACTTTTGAATCGAATCATTCCCACCACTTTATCATTTGTATTTCTAACATACCGTTTATACCGCATGCCAGCAACATATGGTCCGGAACATCATCTTAGCCCGCAACACCATCTCAGACCGCAAGCCAGCACCGTTGTGACCGCAAGCTCGCACCATTTTCTATCCTGCACCCGCACCATTTTGTCCATCCTTTGCCCGCACCATCATTTTATCCGCACCAAAATTAGACTAGGGTCATTTGAAGATAAGATCAACATTGACACGTGACGGACTTTTATTGACACGTGGCGGATTATCATTGACATGTGGCGATTTGATGGTGAAACATGTAGCTTATTAATGAGGGCAACAATGTAAATAGATCAAGAGATTCTTTCATTTATAAGGAGAAAACTTAGGACTGATGGGGGGACTTCTTCTTCCCTAAAATTTTACGGTGAGCAGAGAGAGAGAACTTCATTTCCTCTGTAACCTAAGAAAATCAATAAGAACATCCAACTTTTCTTACCCGTGGACGTAGGTAGATCTCTGCCGAACCACGTTAAACTCATGTGTGATGATTTCAATTACGTTTTTGGTTTCATTTTAACTTTAATCATGTGGTTGTGATTGTCAGTTTTTTGGCGATTACAAATGAAGTGGCCCTCAACTATGAACAACAGGATGAAGGACATCAAAAAGTAAAAGGGATAATGAATAATAAACAAGCCAACCAAAATTAAAACAAGGTTTGCACAGAAAATCATATGTAGACAGCAAAAGAATGCATATGAGATAAGGTAGACTACATATAAAGCGTTTCTATAATTTCAGGTTAACACGAATTAAAACCCAAAACTGACCGTTCCGTAACGGGTGGGTTTAAACCCAAACCGAAAATAGGTCGGATGGTTTTGGTTTTAAATTGTAAAGCCGAGGTACTATCGGGTTGGTAGGTGGTTTTAGGTGAAACCTGAACCGACCGACTCATGTGCATCTCATGTGCATCTCTGATCCGTATTATCCCGTGTCCCACTATAGTGCAGAACTTTCCAAATGCTATTCTTCCTTCCATTTAAGGTTGTTTCCAATTTTTCCATTCAAATGTAAAACACAGTTTAGTTGTCTTCACGTCTTCAACCAACCCTGGAATTGATCTTTTGTTGTCATTACTAAAATGTTTCATTAAAAACTACATGTAATTTGTCAACTACTACCATTGGTTTATCAAAAATGAAAATGCTATACAAAGAGTTGAAATAAGAAAAATATAATTGGTTTAGCAGTCATAGTCATTGTCCTCTCTCGGACTCAAATTGTAGCAAAATTATTCACGAAGGACCAGCATACGTGGGAATCACTAAGGAATAATACCTTCACGTATGTTTTTGTCAGACCAAATATGTGTGCATCGGAGCAGTATAGAAAGACCACATTTGTAAGTCAATTCACATCAAAACTACTTCTTCACTATAGGATCCTGAAGTTTCCCAACATCTGCTTCTCAAAAACTTAAGTATGGCTTTCTCATTCTCCTTCGACTCGAGGCACTTCATCAATATCTTATTTATCATCATCAGCTTCAGTTTGTTGAC
Source organism: Papaver californicum (assembly GCA_023531435.1). Lineage (NCBI taxonomy): Eukaryota > Viridiplantae > Streptophyta > Magnoliopsida > Ranunculales > Papaveraceae > Papaver > Papaver californicum. The sequence goes on from JAJJMC010012129.1 coordinate 741,375, forward strand.
CATGGAATCCACAGTTACCCTTGCTGCATCTTATGGTTCACTCGTTCCGTTCCGTCCCACCACATGGAAACATGCCCATGCTACGTATTACGGAGATGGAACAGCTCGTGGAACAATGGGTAGGATGGTTAATCAAAATTTCTGGAATAGGGTGGTTATGAAAGCCCGGGACCACTTCAATCATAAACCACATTTTTTTGACCTTGTTGTACTTAAGTTGAAGCTTAAAAGGGCAACCACTCTTCTTTATATAATGAACTCCCTTCTTACTCTCGACCTTTGGTTTATACTCAAAACCCTTTTTTTGATTACTCTTGTACGTCCCAAAGTTTTAACATCTACTTTCTTTGGAGTGTAAACAACATTAGCGATTTTAAAAGGTGTTTTATTTCTCTAATATTCATGCCCTTAATTATATAATCTAATCCAAATTTGAACAAGTGTTTGTTACTGATTCTTAGATCTAAACTCTGGTATTCAAGTACAAAGATGAATCATATCAGGTTTTAGATGAACTTGTTGGAGAAAATGAACTTATTATGTTTTTTGGTCTTGGTGGGAATGGTTATTAGGACCAAGGGGTCACTAAGGAAACTAGCTCATTTTCACTTTTATGAATGAACCTTTAGTCCCACATTGGAGAAACTAAAGATGATTCCTCTCTTTATTACCAAGAAAGTAGCATCTAAGGGAGGGCCCTTAGGGGTTTAGACTATTTTGGGTATGGGAGAGGACTAAGGCTATGGGCTAGTTGGTGCAACCATACTTTTCACACACGCACGGTGCTTTGCACCGAAGCACGCACGCTCGGGCTTGGGTGCGAGTGTGGGTGTGGGTGTGGGTGCGGCTGCGGGTTGCGGGCGTGGCTGCTTTGCACCGAAGCACGCACGCTCGGGCTCGGGTGTGGGTGTGGGTGCGGCTGCGGGTTGCGGGCGTGGCTGCGGCTGCGGGCCAACCAAGACTTATCCTTTTGGAAAAAATATTTCAAATTATTTCCTTAAAGAATTTAAAGCTAAATTAAATTTTGTTTTAATGTGGGGGGCGTCTGACCCGGGTAGAATTACTCTTGACCGTTTTAATTCTGTTTTAAACATTAAGTCCGTACTCCATGCACGAAATTGATTTCAAACATTATGTTCGTGGTTCATGCACGGAATTGATTGCCATTAAAACAATTTTCTTCTTTTGCCTATATAAGAAAAACGAATTCTTCATTTCAACTCACTCCAGAAGCAGCTACTATCTTGTCTTCTTTTCCCCTCTTCTTACTTTCTTTTGCGCACTGCTTATTTATTTCCCTTCCATCTAAATTGTTGTTGAGTTCGTTTGAGGGTGACTAGTATTGTGCTTATACTTGTCATAACGGGAAGTTCTATCCTGGACACATCTCCGTTGTGGGGGTATAGCATCTCTTAATTTTGAGGAGTACCCGCGGACTATTGTGTTAAGGACAATTTGATGAGCAGGTGGCTCTGTCCATTGTGTGATATCAATTCAGAGATTTCATTAACCTTAACATCTTCTTCTGTTTAGTGTTTTCTATTGTTGCAGATCCAACAATCTTAACACAATAGTTTACTTCTTCTGTAATAATAGGTAAGAATGCTGTTGACAGACCATAAAAATTCAGTGGCAAAGATTTCAAAAGATGGCAATCCAAGATGTTGTTCTTTCTGAGTTTTCATATGTTAGATGAATTAGTTCTGAGATCCTTTGATGAGACTTTGAATGATGCTGGAAATGAAAGGGAATTGGAAAGTTGGGTTAGACAGAACTATATAGCTAAAAATTATATTATGAATTGTTTAGAAGATGCATTGTATGATTTTTATAATGCAAAAGACAACTTTTCTGCTTTTGATTTATGGGATGCTTAGAAGCAAAATACGAAGCTGAAACTGCTGGAAGTAAGAAGTTTTTGGTAGCCAGGTTCCTGGAATACAAAATGACAAATGACAAACCTGTGGTTGATCAATTCCTTGAACTTCAGCGCATTATCAATGAAATTCTTGTTGAAGGTATGGTGATAGGTGAAACATTTCAAGTGTCTGCTGTGATTGAGAAATTACCACCTTCCTAGTCTGAATACAAACGAAGATTGAGACATGAAACTGGTGAAGTCAGTATGGTTGAATTGGATAAGAAAATTCAAGTGGAAGAATTACTGTTCTCCAAAGACAAGAATGTATCTTCTGCAAGGAACATGTCCAACAAGGCTCATGCAATTGAACACAAGTCTTCCAATACGGAAAAGGGTGACAGCAGCAAACGCAAGCCTGGTCATCACAAGAAAGGTACACTTCATAAACTCAAATCTGGCATTGGTAAAATTAAAGGTGCATGTTATGTGTGTGGAACTCCTGCCATATGGCAATGCACTGTAGAAAACGTAAGGAATTTAATAATAAGAAAAACAATGCTAATTTGGTTGAAAACAACAAGAACGAGTTTTCTGGCACGGTGTCTGAAGTCAATCTTGTAACCAATGTGAGAGACTGGTTAGACTCTGGTGCTACCAAGCATGTCTGTGGGAACAGAAATATGTTCACCTCTTATCAGAAGGTAGGGGAAGGGGAGAAACTCTACATGGGTAACTCATCCGCAGCACAGGTTGCGGGAAAAAACAAAGTTGGGCTAAAGCTCACTTCTGGCAAAACTCTCACATTGAATGAAGTTCTTCATGGTCCGGACATCTGCAAAAATCTTGTATCTTGTGGTGTTTTAGATGATAAGGGTTTTAAACTTGTTTTTGAATCTGGAAATGTCATTGTCACTAAGGGTAAGGATTATGTAGGAAAGGGTTATAAGACTGAGGGTCTCTACAAACTAAATGTAACCTCTATTGAAATGAATAAAATTGATTCTCCTGCTTATGTTTGTGTGTCATTGAATGTTTGGCATGGTAGACTTGGACATGTAAACTATAAGTCAATGAATAAACTGGCTAGCATAGGCTGTATACCCAAATTTAGTTTGGATAATGAACATAAATGTGAAATATGCGTATAATCAAAATATGCTAAAACACCTTATAGAATAATATTCAGAGAAATTCTAAACCCTTAAAATTAATTCATTCAGACCTAGCTGACATGAAATCAGTTCAAACTAGAGGTGGTAAGAAATGGTTTGTCACTTTTATAGATGATTGTACGAGGTATTGTCACATATATTTACTTAAAGGTAAGGATGATGCCTTAGAAGCCTTTAAGATGTATAAACTAGAAGTTGAAAACCAAATGAGTGCTACCATTAAAACTGTTAGGTATGACCGTGGTGGTGAGTATGTAATTCCTATAGGAGATTTTTGCATAGAACACAACATTATACATGAAGTAACCCCTCCTTATTCACCACAATCTAATGGTGTGGCTGAACGGAAGAACCGAACCCTTAAGGAGATGATGAATTCCATGTTAATTAGTTCCGGATTACCTGCAACTTGTGGGGGAGGCCGTCCTCTCAGCTTGCTATGTCTTGAACAGAGTACCCTTTAAAGGATCAGACAAAACTCCATATGAGTTATGGAAAGTGATATGTTTCGTATAGTGCTAAATAAAGTTCGTTCAAGACTTGTGAAGATTTGTTTTTAAACCTAATTTCTAAGACTAAAAATAGCAAAACTCAAATAAAATTGATAATAAAATTGAGAGAAAACAGAGGCTAGGATTCTACTATTTTCCAATATTTAAAGTGATTAAATTCAATAATTATAAATATGCAATGCTAACATTTAATTTGATTCTAAAATATAGCAACAAGTAGATTTTCAAAATAACAATTATATAACAAAAGCATGGAACATCTAAAACCTAGGCCAAAGCATGTACCATCTAACGAAATCACAATTGCTTAACAAAAATCATTAAATCAATTTTTAACCAAGGTAATTAATCATAAATGAATTGCATAAATTAATTAAATAAATATTACCACATAATCTTTGGAAAACTAGCTTCCTCCGTCGCCTCATAGATGGGGTTTAGCTCCTCATTGTATTGGAAAAACCCTCAAAAATATATTTCATAGCTCAAAAGGTGCTTAAAATGGTGAAATAATAGTAACACAAAAGATTTGTTACGCTTATAAGCGTTACAAATAAGTGTTCTCTGCGTTACAGAAAAAAGAAAAGAAAACAGGAGAAAAGAACGGACTTCTGGTGCTGTTGAAATAAGACTGCTTCAGCAACACTATCAGCGACATTTCTCTGAGGCCTTATGTTCTTCCTCTTCTCTTTTACACTAGCAGCAGCAGAAATGTCTGTTTTGATCTTTAAGCCTTCTTTGCGTATCCTAAGCTCTCCCCAATAGTCTTTGTCTCTTCTGTGACTTCCCAGCACCTCTATTTATACACTACAACACATTAAATCTCCAAGAATCTTAAATCACTGAGAATGATACTCGGAAATATTTTCTCATAAACTTCCTGATTTGATTTTATCTTGTGTCTTGATTTCGTGATCTCCCAATCTGCTAGAGAATAGATACTTCGGAGACAATAATCCCGAGAGAATAGTTCTTTCATTCAATCAATCCCGAGAGTTTAAACCCGAGAGAGAAAGAGAGAGAAATAATATTCTTTCCCTGAAATCTTTCCCGTGATTATTTTGATTGATTCTTGATTGATTTCAGGTATATTTCGGTCATGTACAACTCATGCAAGAATAATCTCTTATTTTAATCCCAGAAAACACGTGAAAATATCAAAAAAATAAATACAGAATATTCCTGTATTTGAAATGATTTTCCTGCCAAAATGGTTTATTTGAATCGTGAAGAAGAGGGGGTGCTCATATCCACTATTCGGGTGCCTTTATCAATTTTGGGTGCCTTTAGTAGTTTTTCGAGCCAATTTTTCCAACAATGTTTATTTTCCGGAAATACCTATAAATACATAAAAACACAATATTAGTATAAAATGAGTTCCAACACTATAAAAGTTGAGAGCAAATTTGACATAAAAAATGTGTCTATCAAATACCCCCAAACTTATTATTTGCTAGTCCTCGAGCAAATTTAACCTAGAAAATCCTAACTCACTATCGCAGGCAACGCGATTGCACTTAGCATGTGCAACAAGCCTCTGAACCCCTAGGTCTCCCCACTGGACGAGTTTTGTCTCGTGAGGGTTTACGAGAGGTGTACCCACAAAACCTTTACTCCAAATTCTAGCTACCTGTGAACGGTTAAGGGTAAACACTAAACAAGCTATTTAGTTGGATACAAAATTCTTTGGCTATGGGAATCATTACCATATATGAGTCCAATTGTTGTACACGAGTTTTCACTTAGGAAACTAAAATTCATAAAAGAATTCAAAACTCTACTCAAATAATCATTGAACATCCGAAACTGAATAAAAATTCACATTGCTCGAAATCAATCAAATTCAAACCCGGGGATATATTAGAAGATGAAAATAGAAGTAATGAATTGTGCATATGTTGACTAAGGTGAACGGTGTTTCCCAAAATATTAGTATAAATTTCGGCTCGGATGCTCCTATTTTTATTATTATTTATATACATAACTTTTTTTTAAGACTACATGATTAGATCTTTTGGATCTAAGCGCATGCTCCTTTTCAGCAGATTACATGATAGTTCCCATGGATCCTGCATTCCACGCTTGCTTAGGCGACGGAGACAGGGAGAACATACACATATTGCTGGCAAAGTGTCATTTATTTTATTTATTTTTCAACAAAATTAAAATTCTAACGCATCCGAGCTACAGACCTTATGGCAATACTAGGACCCCACTAAATCACTTAGAGAAACATAAAATTGCAAAAATAAAAATAGAAAGTGATATGATTATGATGATTCTGAGATATGCTTGTTCAATGATTATCAAGTTATTTCAAACACCTGAGTGCATCCATATATGAATAGACCATTTAGTTGGGCATACCAATTCCTATAGATAAGAGCTATATTTCCATCTACCTAGAATGGTTAGTGTCATCCTAAATTTCTCACAAGTTTCTAGACTTTGGAGTTTCATATTTCACTTAAAAGTTTCTCCCTTACCCCCAAACTTAAATCTAACATTGTCCTCAATGTTCTAAAGATGAATGATTAAATATATGAACAAGGAGAAACTGATACCAATCGAAGTAAAGGATTTAAGGAAAGATATTACTGTGTCATATGAGCATGGGTTACCTCCCAAGAAGTGCTAAATTTAAAGTCTTCAGCCAGACTAAGAAAGAATTAATCACCTCATTAAATCATATATCAATAGTCGGAACAACTGTGGGTCATCTGAATAAAATAATATTATCCAAAATATAAGGAAATTACAGCAGGCCTAGAAAATGAACAAACCGAGTACAACCTTATCCCTATCTAGTGTTTTGTTTATGACAACTACATCTAGGTGAGGTTCAGGTTCGGGCTCTATGAAAAGGTATAGATAAATCTCTTTAAGCTAAATTTCCCCATAGGCAGGATCCGAGGGATCAGGTTGTAGAGTTTGGAAAAACTCAAACAAAATGAAGGCACATAATAATAACCTGAATAATTGTGGATCCTCAAAGTCAATCATATTTGACCCACATAGTTGATTACTCTTAAAATGGTGGTCATTCTTAAGCAAATGTGTCGATTCTAATTTTCTAAAGTAATTAGGCTTAGTCTTAAAACTTAATAACTGACACATTTGAAATTTAAACGTTCCCACATATGGAAGAAAATATTTTGGTGGGAAAACAAAGTCAATCCTTGTATTATTTCCTAGGCGAACCACATCGACCAGAGGATAGGTTTCTAACAACTGAACTTCTTTTTGGACATGATTAGGTTCGGGAAACAATTCTTGAAGATAGTCTCTTAATATGGTAGAGGCACAAACATCAAGTCCCAAGTGAGGGACTTTTAAAAGAGTTAAAGGTAAAGCACAGGGAGAATGATAATCTTCCCCAAACTTAGAATTTTGGGTGTCTCTAGATAGACTAGTCATAATTTCCATAATTTTTAGATCATCAGATTCCTGAAAATGGTCAATTGCTTCTTCTAAGTTATAATCAGGTGGTGCAGTCTCACTCACATTTAAGATTTCTACGAGTTTATCTTCTTCGTTTGAGACTCTTGTCCCTGAATCATTGGACTCTAAAACACTAGTCTCGGAATAGACTCGTTCTTCTAAACCATCGTCGTCTTCATAATAATGAGGAAATATTTCACCGTTTATAACAATGTTGTCTCTAGTTGAATCCCTTTCCTCTTGAATAGGTCAATAATCATTAATATTATTAGGATAGGAACTAGAGACATCATTATTATCGTGAAGCTCAATTGTTGTGAAAATTTCATCATAATTATGACTACGGATTTCAATTTCCTCATCAAAAGTATCCTCATCATCATAATAATATGAAGACGACTGAACCTTATCTAAATAAATAGTATCTTCTATTCTAACCTCGTCCTCTAAATAAGGTAAATATTCATCATTATTATCAAGGATAAAAGTGGAAACACTGCATTGGCAATTCAGATTATTTTGAGCAATTCTTTCTTTCGTAATTAACACAAACCTATTTGTATTCTTAGTCAACTGATTGAGTGCTTCTTCTAGAGGCATAATAGGTTTATAAGGAGTACTAGGTCACAACAACTTGAGTGTTTCTTCTTGAGAAAGAGTTGGACTACTATTTGTTCCCCTCACACTTAATTCAAACCTATGTGTCATCTCAGATAACTTCTTGAGTGATTCTTTCTAGAGGTGTAATAGGTTCATGATGAGTACTAGGTTGCAACTGCTCTAGGGCATTCCTCCAAGATAAAGAACTCAAATTTTGCTCGTTTTCACGTTCATATGACTGGTGCGCATATGAATAGTAATTGGGGCCTCCATGGTATGAACCATAACCTTCAGAAGGTTGGTAGTGGTCCCAAGTACTATCCACACTATGGTCATAGTAAGGGTAATGCCTGTTTTGAAACTCAGTCGGATATTTATTGTAATCCCAGCTCGACATTTTCTAACAAAAATTTCCTAATAAATTTACAAAAATCTAAGAAAATAAATCCTAACGGGAAGGGGTTCTAAACATACACAAACAAGGCCGACTCAACCAAATTAAACCTACTGAATCTAGCAAACAAAAAGCATGATGGCTCCACCTAGATTGTTTCTAGACCAGCTTTTATTCTTCCAAAAGGAAACTAGTTACTGTTTTAGCGAATCTCTCAGAACGATCCGAATTAGAAGTCGAATAGAAACAGGATAAGCTCTAAGGAGCTTTGATAACCCTGCCTCTTTGGAAACGTTTCCTTGGGTTACAAGGCGGCTCTAATCAACTTAAAATAATCTTCCTGAACTTTAAGTTAGGCTAATAAAGTAACCAATACGGTCATTTTGAATGATTTTCCAATAAACTCGTTACCCTATAAGTCTTTTTCTAGTCAAATTTTAAGCTTAGGTTCGCGTTAGGTAACGTGTTCCTAAGTCGAGCAAGAAGGAAACGGTGATGAAATCCGAGTCCTTATCTTATATGGCAATTCCTTGCCCTTTACTAGAAAATAAATCTGTATTCAAGTCCTCAACATACATGCATTATGAAGGAATACAGTAAACCCACTTGCAGGGGATTCATGGGTTGATCGAGTTTTACCTCCCGTACCAGACGGGGGATGAATCGTTTGTAGTCGACTCGAGCCACCAACTCCTGTGTTAGTGTACGAACCCGAGGGGCCAAGACAATATCGTAATTGTCGTCCTTCCCTGTTGCAGTTTATATTTAAATACCCTTCCGTAGGGTTTAAAAATTAATAATAAAGTTCAAAGTCCAAAAATAAGAAAAAAAATATAAAAATACCTAAAATAATTACAAAAATAATAAAAATTTCCTAATACAGTTTTCTAAAAAGAAAAAAAAAACCCTAAAAAATTAACTAAAAAAAATCGTGTCTTCTTTTTCCGTTCTTTTCGCTTTTTCTTTGACTCCAAGTCTTTAATCATTCAATATAATTTTTAACTCCAATTTCTTTTTGATCCAAAACCTGTAATACAAACAAAAATACCCAAAAAGAAATAAAACAAATAAAAATAAAAATCTAACTAAACTAATTTACCTAAAAAAATAATCTAAAAACAAGTCCGCGTCGCCGACGTCAAAAATTGATATGTTTCGTAATAGTGGTAAGTAAAGTTTGTTCAAGACTTGTGAAGATTTGTTTTTAAACCTAATTTCTAAGACTAAAAATAGCAAAACTCAAATAAAATTGATAATAAAATTGGGAGAAAACTGAGGCTAGGATTCCACTATTTTCCATTTTTTAAAGTGATTAAGATCAATAATTATAATTATGCAATGCAAACATTTAATTTGATTCTAAAATATAGCAGCAAGTAGATTTTTAAAATAATAATTGTATAACAAAAGCATGGAACATCTAAAACCTAGGCCAAAACATGTACCATTTAACGAAATCACAATTGCTTAACAAAAATCATTAAATCAATTTTTAACCAAGGCAATTAATCATAAATAAATTGCATTAATTAATTAAATAAATATTACCACATAATCTTTGGAAAACTAGCTTCCTCCGTCGCCTCAGAGATGGGGTTTAGCTCCTCATTGTATTGGAAAAACCCTCAAAAATATATTTCATAGCTCAAAAGGTGCTTAAAATGGTGAAATAATATTAACACATGAGATTTGATACGCTTATAAGCGTTACAGAGAAGTGTTCTCTAAGTTACAGAAAAAAGAAAAGAAAACAGGAGAAAAGAACGGACTTCTGGTGCTGTTGAAATAAGACTGCTTCAGCAACACTATCAGCGACACTTCTCTGAGGCCTTATGTTCTTCCTCTTCTCTTTCACAATAGCAGCAGCAGAAATGTCTGTTTTGATCTTTAAGCTTTCTCTGCGTATTCTAAGCTCTCCCCAATACTCTTTGTCTCTTCTGTGACTTCCCAGCACCTCTATTTATACACTACAACACATTAAATCTCCAAAAATGTTCATTCACAGAGAATGATACTCGGGAATATTTTCTCATAAACTTGCGTGATTTGATTCTATCTTCTTTCTTGATTTCGTGATCTCCTAATCTTCTAGAGAATAGATACTTCGGAGACAATAATCCCGAGAGAATAATTCTTTCATTCAATCAATCCCGAGAGTTTAAACCCGAGAGAGAGAGAAAAAAAAAAATATTTTTTCCCTGAAATCTTTCCCGTGATTATTTTGATTGATTCTTGATTGATTTCAGGTATATTTCGGTCATGTACAACTCACGCAAGAATAATCTCTGATTTTAATCCCATAAAACACGTGAAAATATCAACCAAAATCAATACAGAATATTCATGTATTTGAAATGATTTTCCCGCCAAAATGGTTTATTTGAACCGTGAAGAAGAGGGGGTACTCATATCCACTATTCGGGTGCCTTTATCAATTTTAGGCGCCTTTAGTAGTTTTTTCGAGCCAAATTTTCCAACAATGTTTATTTTCCGGAAATACATATAAATACATAAAACACAAGATTAGTATAAAATGAGTTCCAACACTATAAAAGTTGAGAGCAAATTAGACACAAAAAATGTGTCTATCAGAAAGGTAGACAACCTTCTTATGCATACTTTAAAGTGTGGGGGTGTTTTTCTAAGGTGTCCATTCCTCCACCTAAGAGAACCAAGATAGGACCCAAAACTGTTGACTGTGTCTTCATAGGTATCCTGAGCATACTACTACATATAGATTTATGGTTGTAAGTTCTGAAATTTCTGAAATTGGTGTGAATACTATTATGGAATCTAGGGAAGCTGTGTTCTTTGAAAATGTTTTTCCATTGAAATATGATTCTCGCATGATATGTGATGATCCCCTAGATGTCCCTTCGACTAGTCAGGCATTACCTTTAGAGGAAGATGAATTTGAATCTGAGCCTAGAAGAGGTAAAAGACTTAAAACTGAAAAAACATTTGGGCCAGACTTCATAACATGCTTAGCTGAGACTGATCCACAGACTTATAGAGAAGCCATGACTTCTTCTGAAGCTCCATGGTGGAAAGAATCCACCATTAGTGAAATGGATTCCATTATACAGAATGGTACTTGGGATATTGTAGATTTACCTTTAAGGTGTAAACCCATAGGTTGTAAATGGATCTTCAAAAGGAAACGTAAGGTAGATGGAACTGTGAAAAAATACAAAGATAGATTAGTAGCTAAAGGCTATAAACAGATAGAAGGTGTAGATTTCTTTGATACTTGTTCACCTATTATGAGAATTACTTCCATTAGGATGTTAATTGCTATTGCTTCTATTCATAACTTATAGATACATAAAATGGATGTAAAAACAGCTTTTCTAAATGGTGAATTAGATGAAAAAATTTATATGGACCAACCTGAGGGATTTGTAGTGAAAGGTTGTAAAAACAAAGTTTGTAAACTGAAAAAATCTTTGTATGTTTTGAAACACGCACCTAAACAGTGGTATGAAAAATTTGATCATGTAATGATTTGTAGTGGTTTTAAAATCAATGAATCTGACAAGTGTGTTTATATTAAACTTGTGAATGATGCCTGTGTGATTGTATGCTTGTATGTTGATGATATGCTTATACTTGGTACAAACATGGATGTAATTAATTCCAAAAAGAGCATGCTAAATGATAACTTTGACATGAAAGACTTAGGCCCCGCTGATGTGATCTTAGGGATGAAGATTTGAAGAAATTCTAATGGATATAGTCTTAGTCTATCTCATTATGTTGAATCTGTGCTTAAAAAATATAACCAGTTTGATTGTAAACCTGCTTGTACTCCGTATGATCCTTGTTGTAGACTCAAAAAAAATAAGGGTAGTGGAGTTTCAAAACTTGAATATTCACATGTTATAGGAAGTCTGATGTATTTGATGAATTATACGAGAACAGATATTGCTTATGTTGTGAGTAGGTTGAGTAGGTATACCTGTAATCCAGGGCAGGAGCATTGGGATGCACTTATTAGAGTGTTAAGGTACTTGAAGTACACTTTGAACTTTTGTTTCAATTATGAGAGATAACCTGCAGTCCTTGAAGGATTTTGTGATGCAAACTGGATATCAGACTCAGAGGAGTCTAAGTCTACGAGTGGATATGTGTTCACTCTAGCATGTGGGTCTGTATCTTGGAAGAGTTCCAAACAGACATGTATAGCTCGATTCACTATGGAATCGGAATTTATAGCGTTAGAACAGCAAGAGAGGAAGCCGCTTGGCTAATATGCTTTTTAGAAGACATTCCTCTTTGGCATAGGCCTGTGCCAGCTATATCTATACATTGTGATAGTCAAGCTGCAATAGCTAATGCTAAAAACAACAACTATAATGGGAAGTCTATACACATTCGTAGAAGACATAATTCACTAAAACAACTAATCTCAACTGACGTTATTTTATTGACTTTGTAAGGTCTAAGGAGTATATCGCGGACCCTTTGACGAAAGGTTTGTCCAAGGAGATAGTTAGTAATGCATCAAGGGGGATGGGGCTTAAGCTCATTAAATAAACTTGCCATGAAGGATACTCAACCTTGCTGACTGGAGATCCCAAGATCAAGGTTTTGAATGACACAACTAATTTGTGGTGGGTTAAAGGAAACGCTACAGAGAATTTCATTCTCTGTCTTTTCCCTATGGTGTAGACGTGATAGTGTGACTGCATGTGAAGGATGACTTTTTAAGTCTTAATGAGTTTTATAGTTTCAATTTAAGATTGAAGTGGGGTGTAGCAGTAAACACTCTTGATAGAACTCACCTATCTGAATGAGGAAGTGAGCCGCTTCCTATGAGAATTGAGCTAATTCTCTAGAGAATTCTGAGAAAAGGGATACGTGCAGGGCCAAAAATGGACACAACGACACGAACTTGACAGCACCTAGAGTGATATCACGCGTGGAAGTTATTGATGAACTACACCAAACAATGTCAGTTCAACACATCACGTTCACTGCCCATCAAGTAGTTCCGGTAATTTCTCACTAAGCAAAGGTTCAAGACTTTATGGACACCTATTTCCTATAGTGGTATTTCTCGCTTTCTGATTTCTGATTTTCATCGGGTTTTTATTCATGTTGGGGATTGTTGGAGAAAATGAACTTATTATGTTTTTTGGTCTTGGTGGGAATGGATCTTAAGACCAAGGGGTCACTAAGGCAACTATCTAATTTTTACTTTTTTGAATGAACCTTTAGTCCCACATTGGAGAAACTAAAGATGATTCCTCTCTTTATTACCAAGAAGGGAGGGCCCTTAGGGGTTTAGACTATTTTTTGTATGGGAGAGGACTAAGGCTATGGGCTAGTTGGTGCAACCATACTTTTCACACACGCACGGTGCTTCGCACCGAAGCATGCACGCTCGCGCTCGGGTGCGGGTGCGCTTGCGGGCGCAGCTGCGGGTGTCGGTGTGGCTATGGCTGTAGATGCGGATGCGGTTGCGGTTGCGGTTGTGGTTGCGGATTGCGGGCGTGGCTGCGGCTACGGGCCAACCAAGATCCTTTTGGAAAATTTATTTCAAACTATTTCCTTATAGAATTTAAAGCTAAATTAAATTTCGTTTTAATATGGGGGGCGTCTGACCCTGCGAGAATTACTCTTGTCCGTTTTAAACATTAATTTCTTGCTCCATGCATGGAGTTGATTTCAAACATTATGTCCGTGCTTCATGCACGAAATTGATTGCCATTAAAACAATTCTCTTCTTTTGCCTATAAAAGAAAAATGAATTCTTCATTTCAACTCACTCCAGAAGGAGCTATTATCCTGTCTTCTTTTCCCCTTTTCTTATTTTGTTTTGCGCACTGCTTGTTTATTTTCCTTCCATCTAAATTGTTGTTGAGTTCGTTTGAGGGTGACTAGTATTGTGCTTATACTAGTCATAACGGGCAGTTCTATCCAATCTCCGTTGTGGGGGTATAGCATCTCTCAATTTTGAGGAGTAACCGAGGAATATTGTGTTAAGGACAATTTTCCGAGCAGGTGGCTCTGTCCATTGTGTGATATCAATTCAGGGATATCATTAACCTTAACATCTTCTTCTGTTTAGTGTTTTCTATTGTTGCAGATCCAACAGAACTTCCCTAGATGAATGAATAAATAAAGCATCAATTTCCTTCGAAAACTCAAAGAAGAAGAAACCTCTTCCTAATGGAGACAAGCTCCGTCGAATATTTGTAGGTCATAAGAGTTTAAGCTTATTATAAAGATAAATGGTTTTAAGAGGCTCAGACCCCTTTAGAAGTGTTAATATTCCTATCAGACAATTCTTGCAATCTTCCACCCCCTTTGATATTTATCTTTTGAAATCCGTATGGATATGATATCACCTTTCGAACAAGGTTTAGGCAGTTGAGCAACAACCTGTTTGAGGACTAATCAGAATAGAAGTAAAAATAGGTTTAGTATTTGAAAACCTAGTATTATCAGCAGCAGGAATGCTAACAAATTTAGGAGGAGATTCAATATTTAGAAAATCCCATGGATAAATAGCAGAAACCATTGTCGAATGAAGAAGAAGGAGAATGACGTATCATGAGGTCCTAGAGTCTCCTAAAAAAACTTCCTAAAAAACTGGATCTCATATTAAACGAAAATTCTACTAGTTAGGTGACGAGAAGGAAATAGCTTTCTCTCGAAGGCTGGTACTTCTTATTATCTCAAGATGAGTGTGCAAAAGAACTTGAGACCAATAGCATATAGGCTAATCAGTTCTCAGTTATTTCGACGATAGATGGGTCATCGGAGAACTTCGCTGCGTGTTATGACTCCTAAGGAGAGTCAGTACAAGGCGCGTTCCTATGCCCGGGAGGGGGTCGGAGCCCATGCTTAAAAAGGTACATTCCTGTCCTCCCCAGCTTGGAAGAATGCCCCCACTTTTGAGTTTTTATATAGTAAAAAAAAAAGCCTCACTAAGGTAATCCAATCCCAGTGGAATAATTATGCTCTTGCTCAGTATGTTACGTAAAAAGGAAAAAGAAGAATTCCTTTCACATTCATATCCGACCTCAGCAGCTTTTGAAAAGAGAAGTACTTTCATTTGGGAATCTTCGAATGGCATATTAACCGAGTTACAACTAGAGTTACCTTTATCAATGTATTTCGTAAGGAACCTTGCAAGCTATTTACCACTACTCAACCACTCCATACACTTGTGAGTGATATGATTTTTCTCAATGGAGATATCCATCCTCAAAGTTTTCATGTTCTTTTGAGTTTTTTAAAGGGCACTAAAATTGTCATGAAGTTACTCAACTTCATGCAGTAAGGGAATTTTTCTTCCTCATGTCAAGATATTTTATCTTGTTCTTCAATTCATGGGAAATTCTTGAGAACGTATTCGTTGTTGTATCCTCAACAGTGAAAGGTCGTTGAGAAACCATTTGTAGAGATATCTTGTACAATGAAAATAGTCATTGAATATCAATTTATAATAAGCAAAAACACCGTCAAGAAAAAATGAGAGAAAAAAAGGAGGTGCATGATTATGTTTTTTATATCATTATCTAATTTATGCATAGATATTTATGATTATGATTCAACGCATATGTTACAAAAATAATAGGGTAGTGAATGCAATTGATTTAACATGAGAACTACTTAAAAAGTTTTTTTATTTATCACTTTTTAGATTTCTACGTAATGTCTTTCTGGTTAGACCAAGCACTATGGTTTGGGATATGGTTTGGGTATATCTTAACATAGCCAAGCCATAGAGGGGTTCAAAAAGTCCTACAATGAGACAAAGTTATGATTTGACTTGCTGAGATGGATATTAGGTATCCATCTCGCACTATACTGACGGATACCAGGTATCTGTCAATATAAGTTTTGGGTCCACACTAATAAAGTCAAAATATAAAGGAAAATAGTGGGACCCAATTTTTTTGTTTTTTGACGGATACTTGGTATCCTTCTCTATGGATTGGCTATAATTAGGATCAGATGTGATCCCACTTCTAGCCAAGCCAAAGCTTTGGACCAAATTATAGCCAAGCAATGCCTGATAATACTTGCCTTTGGCTAGATTATAGTTATAGCCAAGCCATATACCTCACCATAGTGCTTGGCCTTATTGACTAATTCATGAAAAAGGTCATTCTGATGAAACTTTTCACTAAAAAAGTATTTATTTTATGTCCCTTACCCATGACAGCCTTGCCTCACGACCGACCTTGTCTCTCTATGTAGGTACTTCTCTCAATGGGATATTCTTTTGTTTTTTACCTTTTTTTAGTCCTTGAATCAGTTCCATGGCAATGAAGCTTCATTACTCTGACGAATGAAGCTTCATAAGAGACACAAATTATTGCCAATGGAAAATGCATCATTGGTTGGTGCATTGATGAATGTCCAAAAACTCGAATATTCCTACATCAAAAAAGCAGTAATGATATGAAGTAGATCAAGGTATGACCAAGGCCTGAACAATGCAAGTAAGTCAATTAGTGGCGCAACCAAACATATCACTATAATAAGTTATTTTGCTAAGTAAAGCATATTGCACATCGAGCGTCGAGGAGCAATAATTATGAAAGGATCAAAGGCGGGGCCGTCTTAGATCATGGGTGTGCAGTTGCACACCCAGCTCAGCTGCCCCCCAAGACCAATAGTTGGTATTTTTGATATTTCTTTATCATAATGAGTTCATAAGCCCATTTTGCACCCCTATCCAACTTGCCAATATTTGCACCCCCTTCCTCCAAAACCTGACTCCGCCCCTGAAACGGATATTGACATTACTTAACTCTCGCATAAGCTTCCGAGAAAGTAAATATCATGGCCTGATGATCCTTTATAACAAATGGAAACAAAGAAAAAGGCTCCAAAGAAGTGATTAGAACACAGTTGAGTACAATTCAAGGCTTTACGTGCATGGATGGATAATGTGAGGAGTTGGGAGCATCATAGGACGACTATTAATCAGTAGGCATGACAGTAGTAGAAGAGCTAAGAAAACACAAGAGTATAAAACCTACAGACTGATTCTTTTCCATATGTTGGATAATTTTGGATAATTTTCCCTTTGAGGCAATAAAAATAAATTTGTTACATTATGTCTTTAACAAATTATTGCATTATGCAATGTGAAATTTACCACCACCCCCATACTAGATGGGTTCTACACTAAGAAACCCTACAAAAACGAATCATATATGGTATACTCCATAGTGAAATCTTCTGTCAGACCCATTTTTTTCCAGTTTTTTCCTTCACAAACCCACGGCGAAGAACTTAAGGCGTGCACCCATTTCCTCGATAAAATTTTCTCACAGGCCCATAATTTTTGAAATATTGTTTTCGTTTTTTCTTAAAAGCTAAATTACCCTCCCTATACAAAGAAGAGAATGAACTGTGTTCTATTTGTCTCCCTCTCTCTCTCCCTCTCCCTCTTCCTCTTCCGAATATGCTCTCTCTCTCTTTCTCAATGGAGATAATTCACAGATTCATTGATTTCAAGTGATAATCAGACCTACGAAATCAGGTATTACACTTGGTGGTGGTCTTTATGTTGATTAAGCAAAGGAATAAGAAGAAGTGTTAAGCTGAGAGAAACATAAACTAGGGTTTTTATGAGTGATTTTTCATTTTGAAGTTGAATAAATAAGGATGGATTTTAAGATCGTGATATGAAGAAGAAGATGGTTATGCTAGTTTGAAGAATTGATTTAAGAAGAATATGATTTTGGTGATAAATTGAAGAGTTAGGGTTTCGTGAAATTTTCAGAAAAGAATTAGAGGATGAAATTGGTGTTCTAGAAAATGGATTTGAAATGGGTTTGTCATGAAATAAAGTATAAGGTTGAAGAATTACTCAAATCGAAAATTAGGGTTTTGAGATTTAAATTCAGAAATTTAAGTTAAAGAATTGATATATGTTGATGAGGATAGGGTTTGATTCTGTGAATAAGAAGGTGATAGAGTTATTATTGGTATTGAGATGGTTGTTGTATGGGCAGAGCAAAGAACCAGAATCATCTACTTCATTTAGGAATTTGATTCAAGGTAATATGTTTACCTAATTGAAGTTTGTTTTAATACTTTGAATGTTAATATGTTTGTTAGTTGTAGAGCTAGGTATTACTGTGTTAATTATGATAGAAATATGTATGTGAATGGATTTTTATAGCGATGAAGGTTATAGAATTGACTGAGTTTGTGGAGAAGATATTGATAACGATGGTTGTATGGTTATAGTTAGTGGTTACAATGGTATTATGCTTTGGACTGCAACTACAAATGGTGTGAAAAGAAATGAGATAGAAAGAATTTCAGTTGAAGGATGTGAGATGTAATATGTGTAGTGTTGAAGTAAAATGGAGATGGTAATGAAGCTGAATTCTTAGTTTAGATGAATTGTAGACATTACAGGTTGTTGTAATGCTGTGAATGATGGTGGAATAAAAAAGAGTGAAGAAAATGTTGGAATTGGTCTTACTGTGGAATTGGTTTTACATGCTGCTTCAATTTCCATCTATATAAGAAGCCGCCTAAGAACGACAAATATATTTTTATTTTTATTTTTTCATCGTACAATGATGTTTTGCGGTTAAATAATTGTACTTTTTGTATTATAATTATAAGACTTATCCTTCTTTGTAATCAAAATATTTTTGTAAGTTTATTTTTTTATAGTCGCTGCGTAATCTGTTAACCTGTTATGCAGTCGATAAAATGGTTACATAACCTGTTATGCAGTCGATAAAATGGTTGCATAACGCATTATGCGGCCATATTTTTATTAGCACTAAAATCAACAAAAAAGTAGCTTCATAATCTGTTATGCATCTACAAAAATTCCCGCATAGGCATGCGATAGGATGCTTTAGGGTTATTGATATGAGAAGGATTAAATGTTAACTCGAATCGACTGACGAGCAGGTTTGGTGATGGAAGATGAAACTTTTAACCAGTATTTTCTCTCCTCTTATAATCTTTATTTACTTTGATTATGCAGTAACTGCTGATTATGCAAGACAAATGCATGCGTACTCGCTTATTATACAAGCCAAATGTATGTGCGTAACTTCTGATTACACAATCCAAAGGCATGTGTAACTTCTGATTACGAATGTTATATGCATGTGTAACTTCTGATTACACATACAAATACGTAAGCAAAATATCTAAATATGGCAGATTACCAACTACATTTTTCATCACAATACAAGTTGTTCGGCAAAAACCTATAACAATAGATACTAAACCACAAGAACCAAGCATAATATATTTATTAATGGGAAAAACAATAAAAATACAATATACATTTATTATGGGTAAAACAATAAAAATACAACTTAATATTTATCTGAAAATAGAGATACATATTTTGTAATTTTAATGTGCCTGAAATAGAAAAACAAGCTTTCCTTATTCAAACTTATTAAAACTTATGAAGTTTTATCTATTTTCACTTCAAATACTGGACACCGAGCACCCCTTAATTGTCACTCTAGTTGCCAATTGAAGTTCTTCTCATAGAACCAGCCCATCAGACTGCTTTCTTATGCGCAATCTGCACTTGTCGTGATTCCTGGGTACATAATTCAACAACATACATAAATAGATTCAATTTTGATGTTTTTCTTTTGTGATAAACCATCATATATATATATATATACTCATATTATTTTATTACAATAGATAAAACTGGAAGTTTTTAGAGTGCAACAAACTGGATGTCGTATCCACTTCAAGGAAGGCTACATATTTAACTTCTCATCATCCACTTCTTAATTTGAATCTAATTTTGAACAAACTACATGAATTCTACATAACCTTTTTTGGGACAAACTATATGAATTCATATAAAATCATGACATATTCTATTACACTTATACAATCCAAGTGTAATACACATGAATCCTTACTCCACCCACCACCACCACTCAACAACAACACAACCAACACCAATAACATTTACTTCAAAAAACGACAATAAAAAACAATTAATATGAAACCCTATATTTTAAACGACATATACTAGCAAAATCAATAATATTAAGAACATTTGTATTCATGTTAGCGGAATCAACAAATATGAAACCCTAAAATTTGTAAACATATAACATCATCTAACTCGAACATGCAACATCAAAATCAACAAATCGATCAACCAGAAACCATTGAACAACATCTAAATCGAATGAAATGTACCTGTTAATGCTGGATCTTCTTCATCTTCAACAACTTTTTTTTCTTCTACTGATTTTTTTATTTTCCGATACTTTTCGATGTTGTGTGTATATGATTCGATCGATTTTTTTAGGGTTTTTATTTGATTTTCAGTTTTATCGATCGATTCTTGATTTTGAAATTGGTTTTCAGATTCGATCGTTTTTGTTTTTGATTCGTTTTCGATTTTGGTTTCTTGGGTGAGATTAACTTTCTCTCTCCTAAAACTGGAAATAATGTGGTATGTGTGAGAGAAAGGTTAGCTTAGATAGTATAAACTCAAGGTCAATCTGGTCATTTCAACTTCTATTAAAAATATATTTAATTTGGGGCTTAATTAAAATTTTATTTTTATTAAGGGTTTGGTTTTATGGGTAATCCATGGATAGGGCCTTAGCCTAATTTTCCCTTATGCAATAACTTTGTAATGGTCTTTAAGTTATTAGTGGCAATGATTTGTGAGTTAATACATGGCAAGAACTTCTTATGCATTATGGAGTGTATGAATATACAAAAGAAAGTCTTTCGCTGAACAATCTGAAATGATGATACGCACTTGTAAAGGCAGGTTTATGATGAGGCTAAACATTATGGTGCAAACTAGCTAGAGGAGGTTCACACTTTGTCTATCTACACCCAAGAAACTTGTCGTGTCGATTTAAGGGTATGACACCTTCTATGATCCGTATTAACCCATATCCCACTATAGAAGAGAAATCCTCAAATCCTATTATTCCTTGCATTTTCGAACATTTAGATGGTAATCTCTCTGGTCACAAATAAGGCCCTTTCAAATAATAAAGTTAAAGTGCCTTCACAATTGTGGGGACAGAAAATCTCTTTGCCACATGTTCGCATCTCAAGGCATAAACAAATGAGAGACGTATTTAAAGTGAATACTGGAGTTATACCCTGTTAACTTAAGGATTTTTGCCTGTTCCACAGTACCTCGACACGTGGAAAGCACTAACCAAGGATCAACGACCAAGTTTAAATTGGGTAGTTGGGCATTTAATGTGCGAGAAGAACGGAAAGATCAACAATCTGATACTTGTCGGGATAGGTGGAGAAGCGTGATTTGATGAGGAGCAGAAAAACCAAAAAATAGTAACGAAGACCATCAGGCGAATCATCTATCGAATTAAGACA
Organism: Papaver californicum; assembly: GCA_023531435.1. Lineage (NCBI taxonomy): Eukaryota > Viridiplantae > Streptophyta > Magnoliopsida > Ranunculales > Papaveraceae > Papaver > Papaver californicum. The sequence goes on from JAJJMC010012129.1 coordinate 762,702, forward strand.
CCAGTAAAAATGGATTATTCTCCAAGAAAGCTATAACGAAGACTTCCCCAGTGAAAAGAGTTAACGAAGTGAATAGAGTTTTGACTTATTCTTGTAATTTTATTTTAAGTAGGCCAGTGTGCAATGTAATAAGGGTTAAGTAGATGGCTTTTGTATCTTTTAATGATGAGTAATCCTGAGACTATATCAGTGCAAATAGAGTGGATACGATAGCCATCGGAAGAGCAAATAGTCGCAGATATGGAAGCATTGACAATCAATTCGGGAGGTGAAGAAGGATTGGATGACTGGCGGATCCCTATTCATGAATACCTGAGCGAAGGAAAATTGCCAAGAGATAGGTTACAAGCTAACAAAATTAAAAGCAAGTCAACGAATTACCAGCTGCGCAAAGGTATTTTATATTCGTTGGTCCTTTCATGGACCTATGTTGAGATGTTTATATAAAAATGAGGGGTTGGAAATCTTGAAAGCTATACAATATGGAGATGCTGGAAATCACAGCGACACGGGATCATTGGCACAGAAACAAAGTCTCAAGGATATTTCTGGCCCTACATGCATGACGACGCGAAGGAGGTATCCCAAAGGTGTGAAGCATGTCAAATATTCGGCAAAAATATTCATGCTCCTACGACGAGTTTGCATTTAGTACTCAGCCCATGGTCTTTCACAAAATGGGAAGTCGGTATTGTCGGACCTCTGGTTCCAGGTTTAAAGTAAAGAAAATATCTGATTGTAGCCACAGATTATTTCACAAAATGGATTGAGGCAAAGCCATTGAAAAGCATTGGAGAGAAAGACGTTTTTTCATTTCTTTTCGAGCACATCATTTGCAGATTCGACATACCAGCGGAGATTGTTTCAGACAATGGAAAGTATTTTGTAGGAGAAAAAATCGCTATATTGTTGAACATATTCAAGATTCATCAAGGCAAGTCAACACCAATCTATCCATAAAGTAACGGGCAAACGGATGCGACAAATAAAATCATCGCTGACAATCTAAAGAAAAAGTTGGATGGGAAGCATAAAATGGTGCGAAGAGTTGCACAATATCTTATGGGCATACAGAACTACACGAAGAAGTGCAATAGGAATGTCTCCCTTTCACCTAACTTATGGAGTAGAAGCATTCCTTCCCACAGAAGTCATGATACCCAAAACTAAAAGAGAGGCGTGGATCAAGAACCTAACCTCGGATCTCATACTGTCTAAGCTGGATGATTTGGAGGAGAATTGAGAAAGAGCACTGCAACACATGGAAAACTAACATACAATATTGGCAAGAGAGTATAACAAAAAGGTTAGGGTGCGAGATTATGTGCTTGGCGAAATGGTCCTGTTAGAAATACCGCCATATCAAAAAGGACCTGGAGGAAAGTTGGAGCCCACGTAGGAAGGACCATACATTCTAAAATGAATTGTCGGCAATGAAGCATATGAGCTGGTGGATCACGAATAAGAGAAGCTAAATCATCCATGGAATCCTAAATACATCAAAAAATACTATCCATAAAGCCGAATTGATCGACGAGGACTCTCGAGGAAGGTACGAATATATACATAAATAAATTCGTTAATAGTTAAAAAAAAACCTGTATTACAGGATACAACCCCATGTGATGTGATCCAAAAGCCGTTTACGATGCGAGGGAAGTCAGAACATAAGACCTACTATTCACCCAAGAGGCAAGAGGCAAACTTATAAGACCTATGACACAATATGTGGAGAAGTTCTAGGATCTTTCGCCTAAAAAGGTAAGAGGAACACTGATTAAGTCCTATAAGGGGCATCTAAGACCTCATTAGGATGCCGATAAGATCTTATTCGCCTAAAGGAAAGAGGCATTTAAGACCTATTATTCGCTGAATATTGTCGGGTTGTGGTTCTCCGCTTCTCGCCGCATCATGGCCTGGCGAATGACACTCGGCAGGAGGTATAGACTACGCAAGAGGCATTTTGGTTAAACAGTTAAGGCATGAGTGCTCGGCGCCTTTGAAGCGTGATCGGCCATTTCCACATGGATGATAGACACATTTATGTATCTAATTTGTTCCTAATTTTTATAGTGCTAGAATTCGATTCTGTACTAATATTGTGTTTTTATTTATTTTTAGAGTGGTATGCGTAAAACCCAAGTTATTAACGGAATACAGATAAATGAGCATGTCAAGCTTTATATTATTGGCTACGCACATAATTACTTGTACGCCGAGATGTCGCCAATAAATCTGAACTTAGACTGATTCTTGCGATGGCTCAACAGGATGCAGCAAAACACCCCTAGGAGCTTGACCGGTGGCAATTGTCCAGAAGGTCATCAGTTCAAGGTTCTCAATCTGGTCACGTGAATTAAGAAGAGGTACTTAGGACTGAGGTGGTAGGCGTCAAGGTAAGCGTTGGAGTTTGTTTTTTGAATATCACGTGGAGGTACTTTTCCTCTTTTGGCGTCAGCAAAGAAGTATAAGAAGAGAGACAAGAAAGCGACGGATGAATAGGGTGTCTATGCTGTTAGTTAGAGAAACAAGGCTAGGAGCAGTGAAGACTAGGAGCTGATCAAAGAGGTCGTTGTATGTGTAGGCTATGATGAGTTAGCGTCAGAATGGAAAAGAATGTACTAAAATAAAGATAGAAAGAAGAGATGACGGTGGAATTGGCGTATGAGAAAGTAGAGTGGCTATAGACTAGTAGCCTATCTGCCAAAGCTTGGATAGTGAAAGAATAGAGGCGTCAGTTGCCATTTGAAGAGTGAGAGAAGTAGACACAGGCTAGTTGGCGGACAGTGGAGTGTCTAGCAAGAGGTGATGATGGCTAGTCTAGTAGGTGGAGAAGCTAACTTTTCTTTTGGGGTTTCGAATTCTGGGAAAGGCTATGCGAGTGTCACGTGAAACAAAATGATACAAAGACAAGAGGAGGTACGGTGGTAGAAAGAATACCTAGAGAGATAAACCTAGCCTAGGTATTGTGATATGAGTCTAGAGAGGGGACAAGCTCAGGATTATCTTTCCTTTTTGGTTTTGTATAAAAGAAAAGGAAAAAGGAAAAGAAGGGACAGTTTTTCTTGGAAGGGTTTTTGCGGCAGTAGCAGACGGAGACGGATTTGAGGAGACTGTACAGGAGCTTATTTTCCCTGGGGTTTTGCGGCTGTGTAGAGTTCGCTGGATAGAAGAAGAGGAAGAAGATTGTACCGGGTGACGACGGTGATACGGTTTAATCTATCTCTACTTTTGTTAATTATTTTTTTGGGTTTTAAGAAACCCATCTCCATGTCTAGCTAATTTATTTGTAACTAGGGTTCTATGTTGAAACCACTTTTAGTACAAGACTAATTAAATTGAATTATCAAGTAATAGACCATTATGATTTGAATAGATTAATTCCATGATTTTGTTTATTGATTTAAATCCAATTTAGTTGTCGTTTCAACGGTTCTGTACAATAAAGTAACCTATGTGCTGAATCAATAGGATAATAAATAAGTTTGTCTACTTTTTAGATATTCCATGCTTTGGTTAAATCTTTAGATGGGGTATGCTTTTTAGAGCCGGATATTATTTGTGAACCTACAATTTGCTTCGTATTATTTTCTCGCTAACGCAATTAGATGGTGTATGCTTCAGACTAGGGCTTTTGATGCGTCATGCTTAGGGCGTCCCAGTGATATTTGCGACTCTAATACATATAATAGGTGATGTCGATAGAACTAACAATAAATGAATATTCATGAGTTATGTTTCATTTCAGTAATTAAATAGAAATAGTGGTGGATACTGAAAAACCCTGGTTACTGATTCTCCCGTTTGAGTTAATTTATTAGTTTAGTTTGTTTTAGTATTTTATTCAAAATATAAAAATCCCAAAAATATTATCCTTGATTAGTTGATTAGAGATATTAATTGCAGTATTTCCCTGCTCTCTGTGGGTTCGACCCGTATTTGCCGCTGTCTACCAGTTAGACGTCGTGCGATTGCGGTTTATTTATATAGGGTAATATAAAATTATATCAATTTTTGGTGCCGCTGCCTGGGAGCGGTTGTGGAATATTGTAGTTAGTATTTTTGATTTTCTAATCGTAGTTTAGGTTTGATTTCATTTTGTATATATTTATTTTTATTTTATGATTTTTAGTTCTGCTTGACTCATTTTATGTTTTAGTATCTCTTTTCAGGTACTTTCTCGAGGAGAATGAATCTTTCATCGGAAACATCTAAGATGACGATGGGGGGATTATTCTATGGGCCAGGATATAAGGAAATTTGTGCTTATAATCGTCTTGTGTATGGAACTTGGCATCCACATCGTTCCGTCATACGTGGTAATTCAGCTGAGTATCAGTCCCAGTACTATGAGGTTGATTTTCCGAGGAAAAGGAATCTTTTGGATTGTCTGAATCTTTCGCCGGAAACGGAAAAAATGACAATGGGGAAGTATTAAGACAGCCACGGCATAATGAAGTTCTTGCTTCACCTAAGGTAAGTGACGATGATCCTCTAATGATATATGAGAAGTATTATAAACACACACCACCTAGTTTGGAACAAAGATTGAGAGTCTTGGCAATCCAGAGATTATATGCTGATGATGATGATCAATCTTGTAGTGACTCTCAGTTCCAAACAGAACATATATATGACCCTGTGGATGATTGTGTAGATGATTTTCCTAATTCTATAGATGAATCTATCTCACAAGATCATTCACCCGACTCAGAGGTTGTTTCTAGACCCCTAGACTTCCAAAAGTTGCCTAATTTAGGGTTAGAGTTGTGTGTTTCTCAAGTTTTGTTGGACCACTTTGCATCCAAATATCCAGAGGACTTGCCTATTCCTGACACCATGCACGAACCAGTTGGTATTTCCCCAATCCCTATGTTATCCCTATATTATGTTCTTTACGAACTTCCGAGTGTCGTGAAAACTAGGTTTGGGGGTAATCACTTCTTTTTGATAGTTGCAGTGTCACCGTGTCACAATAATATAATTGTGAAGCTATCATTTGCAAATACTGTATTTTGGGTTGATCCCCAAATTTTCAGGTTATTAGTGTATGGGGATTCTTTCTGTACATATCCAGTAGGTAGATTTTTAGTTTCTTATTTTTATTTTCTATTAGCTTTTTATTTATTTTTATCTTTAGTTTTCTTTGTTATTACTATCGTTTGATGTGTGTGACAGAGAATACTATTTCTTGCGTCAATCAGGTGAGACGTTCCAATCCCTTCTCTTTAATTTACATTTGTTTCTCTTATTTATATTTATTGCAGACCATTCTAGGTTGCACAGTTTGAAACATTGAGGACAATGTTAAATTTAGGTTTGGGGGTAGAGTTTCAGAAAATTGATGCCAATAAAAAAAAATCCGAAATTTAGAAACATGTGAATGATTCAGGATGACACTAACCATTCTAGGTAGATGGAAACATAGATCTTATCTATAGGAATTGGTGTGCCCAGCTAAATGGTCTATTCATCTCTGAATGCACTCAGGTGTTAGAAATAACATGATAATCATTGAACAAGCATTTCTCGGAATCATCAGAATCATATCACTTTCTATTTTTATTTTTGCAATTTTGTGTTTCTCTAAGTGATTTGGTGGGGCCCAGTATCAAATTGTTATCGCCGCCAGGATGAAATAGAGTAATAAAAAAAAATTGATACTGTGATAGCAATATGTGTGTGTTTCCCCTGTCTCCGTCGCCTAAGCAAGCGTGGAATGCAGGATCCATGGGAACTATCATATAGCCAAAAAAAAAAAAAAAAAAAAAGAAAAAAAAAATAAATAATATATTATGTATATAAATAATAATAATAAAAATAGGATTCATCCTGGTACCGACCTTCAGAAAGATATGGGAAACACCGTTCACCTTAGTCAACAAATGCACCATTCATTACTTCTATTTTCATCTTCTAATCTATCCCTGTGTTTGAATTTAATGATTTTGATCAATATGAATGTTCAATGATTATTTGAGTAGAGTTGCATTTTTATATGAATTTTAGTACGCTGAGTACAAACTCGTGTACAGTAATTGGATTCATACAGGGTAATGATTCTTATAGTCGCAGAATTTAATATGCCAACTAAATAGCCTGTTTAGTGTCTATTCTAAATCATTCACAGGTAGCTAGAATTTGGAGTAGAAGGTTTTGTGGGTAAACCTCTTGTAAACCCTCACGAGACGAAACTCGTCCGCTAAGGCCACTTAGTGGTTTAATGGCTTATTACATATGCTAAATGTAATCGCGCTTCCAGCGAAAATGAGTTAGGATTTTATTTTATTTGTAAATTAGTTTTGCTCGAGGACTAGCAAATAATAAGTTTGGGGGTATTTGATAGACACATTTATGTATCTAATTTGTTCCCAATTTTTATAGTGTTAGAATTCGATTCTGTACTAATACTGTTTTTTTATTTATTTTTAGAGTGGTATGCGTAAAACCCAAGTTATTAACGAAATACAGATAAATGAGCATGTCAGGCTTTATATTATTGGCTACGCACATAATTACTTGTACGTCGAGATGTCGCCAATAAATCTGAACTTAGACTGATTCTTGCGATGGCTCAACAGGATGCAGCAAAACACCCCTGGGAGCTTGACCGGTGGCAATTGTTCTGAAGGTCATCAGTTCAAGGTTCTCAATATGGTCACGTGAATTAAGAAGAGGTACTTAGGACTGAGGTGGTAGGCGTCAAGGTAAGCCTTGGATTTTTTGTTTTGAATATCACGTAGAGGTACTTTTCCTCTTTTGGCGTCAGCAAAGAAGTATAAGAAGAGAGACAAGAAAGCGACGGATGAATAGGGTGTCTATGCTGTTAGTTAGAGAAAGAAGGCTAGGAGCAGTGAAGACTAGGAGCTGAGCAAAGAGGTCGTTGTCTGTGTAGGCTATGATGAGTTAGCGTCAGAATGGAAAAGAATGTACTAAAAGAAAAATAGAAAGAAGAGATGATGGTGGAGTTGACGTATGAGAAAGTAGAGTGGCTATAGACTAGTAGCCTATCTGCCAAAGCTTGGATAGTGAAAGAATAGAGGCGTCAGTTGCCTTTTGAAGAGTGAGAGAAGTAGACAGAGGCTAGTTGGCGGAAGTAGAGTGTCTAGCAAGAGGTGATGATGGATAGTCTAGTAGGTGGGGAAGCTAACTTTTCTTTTGGGGTTTCGAATTCTGGGAAAGGCTGTGTGAGTGTCACGTGAAACAAAATGATACAAAGACAAGAGGAGGTACGGTGGTAGAAAGAATACCTAGAGAGCTAAACCTAGCCTAGGTATTGTGATATGAGTCTAGAGAGGGGACAAGCTCAGGATTATCTTTCCTTTTTGGTTTTGTATAAAAGAAAAGGAGAAAGGAAAAGAAGGGACAGTTTTTCTTGGAAGGGTTTTTGCGGCAGTAGCATACGGAGACGGATTTGAGGAGACTGTACAGGAGCTTATTTTCCCTGGGGGTTTTGCGGTTGTGTAGAGTTCGCTGGATAGAAGAAGAGGAAGAAGATTGTACCGGGTGACGACGGTGATACGGTTTAATCTATCTCTACTTTTGTTAATTATTTTTATGGGTTTTAAGAAACCCATCTCCATGTCTAGCTAATTTATTTGTAACTAGGGTTCTATGTTGAAACCACTTTTGGTACAAGACTAATTAAATTGAATTATCAAGTAACAGACCATTATGATTTAAATAGATTAATTCCATGATTTTGTTTATTGATTTAAATCCAAATTAGTTGTCGTTTCACCGGTTCTGTACAATACAGTAACCTATGCGCAGAATCAATAGGATAATAAATATGTTTGTCTACTTTTTAGATATTCCATGCTTTGGTTAAATCTTTAGATGGGGTATGCTTTTTAGAGACGGTATTATTTGTGAACCTACAATTAGCTTCGTATTATTTTCTCGTTAACGTAATTAGATGGTGTATGCTTCAGACTAGGGCTTTTGATGCGTCATGCTTAGGGCGTCCCAGTGATATTTGCGACTCTAATACATATAATAGGTGATGTCGATATAACTAACAATAAATGAATATTCATGAGTTATGTTTCATTTCAGTAATTAAATAGAAATAGTGGTGGATACTGAAAAACCCTGGTTATCGACTCTCCCGTTTGAGTTAATTTATTAGTTTAGTTTGTTTTAGTATTTTATTCAAAATATAAAAATCCCAAAAATATATCCTTGATTAGTTGATTAGAGATATTAATTGCAGTATTTCCCCGCTCTCTGTGGGTTCGACCCGTATTTGCCGCTGTCTACCAGTTAGACGCCTTGCGATTGCGGTTTATTTATATAGGGTAATATAAAATTATATCAATGGCCAAGTCCTTGGTATTTTATGCCTGGTCCGCAAGACACCCCTCCTAGGGTGTGGACCTCGTACCCTAAGCTAAACCAGACAAGGAATAAGGGGTATACAAAAACAAACTGGTTGTTGCAGAACGAGATGAGAGGTGCAAGGTAGTATTTATCATATGTTTACTTCCTTGAACGAGCATCCAGGTGGAACATAAAGGGATGGCACCCTCCTCTAGGGAGATGAAGTAGCCAGATAAGGTGATGTTTGAGTTTATTGCTTATTGGAGTATTTAGACTCGCAATTTCTACGATGAAGCAAATGGGCATTAAAAATGCACCGCTTCGTATATTAAAGGCATCGTCAAGTTTTAGGGTTTCGCAAGATTATAAGGACTTATGACCTTAGCACAAAAGTAAATAAGAATTGGAAACATGTCATCTAGGTTATATTTAGACTTTGAATAAGATAATATTTAATACCAATAAAAGGAGAAAAATTCTAGACGAACTTTCTTACACAAAGACATAATTCAACAAAAGATATAAATGCATTCATTAGCATTTGTCATTTTACAGGTAGCAAGTTAATGTTATCATCTCAAAAAACGTAATCATTTATAATGGAGGAAGCAAAGATATCAAAAAAGCTCATATATCTTCGCAAACAAGATTTAGGAGTCATCATGTTCCTTCTCTAGAGATATTCCTTCGGAAGGTCCTTCGATGTTGCGTTCTTTCGTAGATTGATCTTCTTGCGGTTAATTCTCGCTGGTATGACCTTTGGGGTTGGCACCAGTCTCTCCTTCGTTGGCATCTCCTTTGCCATATTCTTTAGTCTTTTCCTCGCTATCTTCTTCTTCCTCTTCTTCATCAGACAGAACTTCGGGAAATTTCGAGACAACTCGACGAGCCTTTAGCCTATCACAGATTATCGACGAAATTCTGAAAAACATTGTTTGACGATGTTTGATGATCATTTTTCAGCTGCTTGAAGGCAACTCTGTTACTCTCTTCAAACTTAGTAAATTCCTCGTCAAGCTTCTTATACTTCTCGAAAAGATCGTCATATCTCTAAATTTCGGCATCCTTGTCAGCATGAGCCTTCTCCAAATCTCGGTGAACCTGATCTAGATTTTGACGAATTTGCTTCAGTTCCTCTCCCTTTTGTCTCCCTGAATATGCAAGAAAAGTAAAAAAGTGATTATCTAAGTAACCCATACAATCAGGAGCATGGTGAAATAAAAGAGGCCATCTAAAATGACCTTCTTTCTGCAAGATAAAAACTTTTAAGGTTTCCACAACATCCTCATTTCTACTCGTTAAATCAGCAACTTTGGATTGGGTATAGGCCAACTGATCAAAGGCCTTTTCCAAAATATTGCCAAATTGTGCCTTGTAGAAAGCAATTGTCCTATCTCTTTCCTTCAGTCGATCATCAAATTTCGCGTTGTATGCTAGTAACATCTTATTAGTCTTTATGATATCTTCAATCTCCAGCAAAACTGTATGCAAATTTGATTTAGCCTTTTCAAGACCCTTCTGTAATTTTTCATGATTTGCTTGTTGAGATCAGTTTGTGCTACGCGAAGATCTTTTTATGGGGTACGAAGGTTAGTCTGACATGTGCGAAGATCCTTCTCCGTAGTGCGAAGCTTGTCCCCGGTAGTGTCGTTTCTTGCGAGTTGGCTTTGAAGCTCTTTAGTTTGACGAGTCAATTCTACTTTGTGCTCCTCAAGGAAAAAATTTAGCTCTTCCAAATTCTGAAGCTCGTAAACTAGCTGATCTATGCACTGGCCTATTACAACCTCATTTTATACATAAAAGGATAAGTGATCGATCTGACGCTTGTGTTCTTCATTTTTTTGCGTATAGTTTCAGCTGCTAGTTTGTTCTGTTCGGCAGCTCTTTCCCGAATTTGACAGCGTTCTTGGGAGAAGAATACACCTAGATATCAACTAGAGAAAAACAAAAGAACAATAGGGCAAATAAGTTTAAGGGATGCGTCAAATCTTACCACGAAGTTCTTCAACTCGCCTCCTCTAAGAGTTTGCAGTCGCCTTCTCGGTATTCAAATCTGTCTACATGGATGTCTTGTCTTTCTTTAGTTGCGAAACCTCTTCTTCCAGCCTCATGCAATTGATCTCTTTTTGGCGAGCCTCCTCCAGAGAAGCAAGCTTTAGATTATATTCCTGCACGACAGATGCATATTCAGCAAGGAATGTGCAAGCACTTCAAACAAACAAAAGAAGAAATAAAGTTTACCAGTGTTAATAGTCCAGCTTATTGAGCCCAACTTAGGGAAGAAGACGCCCGAACCTTCACTTGGCATTTAGATATAAGAAGGAATCAGACAATAATACCATCATTGCGTTGTATGTTTGTGGTGGGATGTCCACTGTCACTCCCTCCTTGATGGCTTTAAATATCTGCATCTACGTGTTCATATCGCGAGAGCTCCTTTTTTCGAGTGTCCCTAGAGTGGACATATTTGTCTGCTTTTCGGTGTCATCATCAGCCTCCTTCGTGGATTCCTTCTCAGCCCCAGGCACTTTCGTAATTTTGAATTCAGGATGGGGACCCTCGGATTCCAAGGGAATTTCAGAAGAAGGCTTCGTAACAACAATGTCACGAATTGCAGGAGGCACCATGGAATCTTCTTTCTTTTCGTCCTCAAGGACTTCTTCGGTGATCTCCTTCTCATTCTCCAAAGGAGGTCTTCTTTGTCATGAGTTTCAGCTCCCTGTGAGATTGCTGCGAAGATGGAGGTTCCAATTCCTCATTGTCTATCATCGGCACCTCAAGAGTGGCGCGAGTCTTCGTATAGCAACGAGACTTCTTCTTCGGAGAAGTAACCCTCGTCTCTGCAACAAAAATTTGTCGATGTCAGATAAAGAACAGAGGAAATAGAGGGAAATGCAACAAAAAAAAAAATATGCTCTTTACCTTCCTAAGTTCTGAAGGCGTGCGCTTGCGAGAAGGTTTAGGTTTCGTCTCATTAGCAACAGCAACATCCTGAAATTGTGGTCGTGTCGTAATCAACCAAAATAATCAAGTTCTTACTCTCTAAAATAGAATTAAGTACAGGGATAAGAACAAGTTCGTTACCACAGAGAGGCCGAGATTATCACTATTTTCAGTCACGTATGTGAGTAAAGAGGGGGGTTTTGTTGTGATTTTAAACTAAATTATACTAAAACAAACTAAAGCAAATTGATAGAAACGTGTATCAGGGAAAGAAAGCATTGGTTAGAGAATTCATC
>JAJJMC010012129.1:774272-857410 GCA_023531435.1 Papaver californicum
GGGGCTTTGCCCATATCTTCCTCAATTTTGATCAGAATGACTTCATTATTTCACCATTGGCTTTTTAATTCAATTCCCTACACTGTGGTATGTGAAAGGCCTATTTTAAGCAGAGTTTCACTGGCTCCTCGGTGATTCTAGCTTTTAAGCTCCATTCTGCGGGTTTCTGAGCTGTAACCTGAAAAACTAACAAAACTACAAAAGTAATCAAAATACCTAGTAATTCACTCAAATGTAGCAAATAAGGTTCAGAAAAAACTACTTTATATGTGTGAATTATGCACCTATCAAATTGCGAAGATCAGTATCGAAGAAGTTAAGGAAGAAAGTAACAGAAAGAAGAGAAGAATACCTCAGAAGTTTTATCAGACCATCCCAAGGCCCACGGTTCATACCGAGGAAAATCTTGATGTTCTCCCAGAAGACCCTGACGAGGAACACCGTCAGAGTGTATGCCCCAAACCCAAGGGCCTTCAAAGATAAGAGGATACTTCATCCAATACTCGTCACTTGATAGGCGAAGATATTGATTGGTCCTATTTACCTTCGGATCAAGATCAGGAAGAAAGATTTTCTAGATATCGGAGATATCTACCCAAATTAAGTGAATATCCCATCTATCGCTTGGCGATCAAAGAGATTCTGGATATAGTTTGATAGAAAGTTGTTCACAATGTAGTCAAAAGGATTAAATGGGTGAGCCTTCCGAGGAATAGTCGAGTAACCTTGCGAGCGTGCTACGAACTCGTTGATCAAACGAATGGCGTTTCCACTCAGTTGGAATACACCATGTTGAGGCAAGAATTAAGACTTCGTAGAACAGGGGATTCGCATCATCGTAAAGAGGAAATTGAAGACCAGCTCTCAATTGAGCTAAATAAATTATTACTCTGTTGGCACTCCAAGCTTTTCCCTCAAACATCTTCAAATTAAGATTAACTCCTACTCCGGATCCTTCAGGAATAATTAGCCTAAGACCTCGTGGCTGGAGTTCGGCGTTGAATTCAACAACAGTTTTTGCTTGCATAGAATTAAAATTCAAAAGCAACGTGGTAGTTAGATTAGTCCAGAACATATAAAATTATAAGAATAGTGAAGAGAACTTACCCAACAGAAGGAATTCGTGGAACAACATCTTGATGGGAAGCCATCTTTAAATAGGAAAGGGTTCCGGAGAACCAAAAGTTCCAGTTAATCAGGATTAAAATCGACAGAGTCTAGAGGCAGAGTCACCGAGGGAATATCGAAAGAAAAAAAGATGAAGTTAATGGCAAAATTGCAGATCTGACAGAAGAGGAGAAGTAAGTAGAGGAATAATAGTTAATGAAGAAGAAAAGTTGTGTAATGGGATATTTATACCTGGATAACCGGTTGAAAAGGTGGAAATGAAGGAATTAGTGGGACGGGACGGTAAATAAAGGGAGAATTGAAGTCGTACCGGCGGTTTACCGAAAAACCCGGAAACGTGGCGAAGATAAAAAACTTCTCGAATTCTCTTCCCATCCTACCCTCGCTCGAATGACAAGAGAAGAGGCAAAATGTGGGGATAGAAAATCCCTTCGCCACATGTTCATATCTCAAGGCACAAACATATGAGAGACGTATTTCAAGCGAGTACTGGAGTTATACCCTGTTAACTTAAGGATTTCCGTTTGTTCCATAGGACCTCGACACGTGGAAAGCACTAACCATGGATCAACGGTCAAGTTTGAATTGGGTAGTTGGCCATTTAATACGCGAGCAGAACGGACAGATCAGCAGTCTGATACTTGTCGGGGTGGCGAAGCGTGATTTGATGAGGAGCAGAAAAACCACAGAATAGTAACGAAGACCACCAGGCGAATCAACTACCGAAGTAAGACATCAGCGAAGATGGATTATTCTCCAAGAAAGCTACAATGAAGACTTCCCCAACGAAGAGAGTTGACGAAGTGAATAGAGTTTTAACTCACTCTTGTAATTTGCTTATAAATAGACCAGTGTGTGTAACGAGGTTTTAGTAATTTTGGTAGACTGAGAGGGAGAGAACAATTACGAAAGTTTGTAAGTTAATTTTTGAGTTGTAACCTTCATCATATCATAGTAAAATTCCTTCTATGGACGCAGATTTTAATCCCGAACCATATAACTCCTCTGTGTTCATCATTTAAGTGCTATTGTGTGAACCCTGACCATAAAATATAATTAAAAATCATAGGAAATATACTAAAGTAATCGCTTGGGTGTGTTGTAGATTTTCAACAACTATAACAATTTAATACTCCAAGGAGTAAATTAAATCAATATTTTGACAATGATATGTAAAACACAGCTTAGTTGTGTTCACGTCTTATTATATAAAAATACAAATACAAAACAAAATTGTCAACTACCCATTGCCTTATCAAATGAAAATACTATACAAAAAATTGAAATTAAAAAAAATCTAATTGGTCTTCGTTATCTTTGAAGGATTATTTGCTTTAATAAATCAGCTGATGAGTTCATTTCATACTAGTATTTTGTGCAATGTACCAATTGTTGACTTAAATGGTCCAGCATACGTGGGTATCACTAAGGCATAATAACTTACCTTCACGTATGTTTTTGTCAGACCAAAATGTATACATCGGAGCAGTATATAAAGACCATATTTGTAACTCAATTCACATCAGAACTACTTTTTCTTCATAAAATTCCCCAAGTTTTCCAATATTTCTTTCTCAAAACTTAAGTATGGCTTTCGTATTCTCCGTCCACACCTGGAATTTCATCAATTTCTTATTTATCATCATCAGCTTCAGTTTGATGACCATGGAATCAACAGTTACCCAAGCTGCATCTTATGGTTCTGTTGTTCAGTTTCGTCCTTCCTCATGGAAACTTGCTCATGCTACATTTTACGGCGATGAAACTGCTCGTGAAACAATGGGTATGTAACTGATATGAGTCATATTCTGCTAATTACGTATTTTTGTTTACGCAGTTTCATCTAAATCTTATTTGTACGTTTTTTTTATTGTCAATACTGCAGGCGGAGCTTGTGGTTATGGGAACTTGTTCGACAGTGGATACGGGACTAATACTGCAGCACTGAGCACAGCATTGTTTAACAATGGCTATGCATGTGGAAGTTGTTTCCAAATGAAGTGTGTTAATTCTAAATGGTGTTATAAATATTCTCCATCTATAACTATTACTGCCACAAACCTTTGCCCTCCTAACTGGGCCCAAGCAAGCGATAATGGTGGATGGTGCAACCCACCTAGGACCCATTTCGACTTGGCCAAACCTGCTTTTATGAGATTCGCAGAATGGAAAGCCGGCATTGTCCCTGTCATGTACCGCAGGTACTTATATATCTCGAATTTGAGCACATTGGCATTTCAAATCGACTGGCTTTCCCTTGCATTTTGCTTATACGCATTTGTTTACTAACATATGATTATGTTACTGTTTTGTAGAGTGCCATGTACAAAGCCAGGAGGACTCCG
The DNA here is from genome assembly GCA_023531435.1 of Papaver californicum. NCBI lineage: Eukaryota > Viridiplantae > Streptophyta > Magnoliopsida > Ranunculales > Papaveraceae > Papaver > Papaver californicum. The sequence goes on from JAJJMC010012129.1 coordinate 777,746, forward strand.
ATTCAAGTTCCAAGGAAATGGGTACTGGTTATTAGTCTACGTTATGAATGTAGCTGGAGGAGGAGATATATCAAAAATGTGGGTGCGTGGAAGTAAAACAGGGCAGTGGATCAGTATGAGCCATAACTGGGGTGCATCTTACCAAGCATTTGCAGTATTAGGAGGACAATCTCTTTCATTCAGAATTCAATCATATAGTACTAAAGAAATTGTTACAGCTTCATATGTTGCTCCTTCCAACTGGAACACCGGTATGACATATAAGTCTAACGTTAATTTCCATTAACGGAAGTTAGTACGAGTAAGTAAGAAAACAAGAAGTCTCCCTTCAAGAAGAGGAGTTAGTCTCTCAAGTAAGAAAGCAAGAAGTCTCCCTTTAAGAAGAGGAGTTGGTCTCTATTATTGTTAGGATTTTAAATTGTGAAGAACGCCCCACGTACAGATGGTCGACCTTATTTTCACCACTGTTCTGTTGCGAGCTTAGAAAATTGCAGTGCGGCTGCGAACAAACAAATGGATGGTTGTATTCGGTACTATTCTGCCCGTACGTATGTACGTTGTAAGGAAATTATTATTGTATAACTGAATCAAAAATTGGAACTATCTTCTGTTGTTACGGTTAGGTTTGCTTTCTTTGAGTACTTTTGTTCCCATTCTCTTGCAGTCTCACTGACTGTGTTCATTTTCTGGACTCAGTCCCCGATCCGATAACCCTTTAGGTTCCAAATGAACAACTTAAGTTGTCAAGGAAGAAAGTTTTCCGAACATAAGGTGAATACAGATGATTGCTGGAAAAAATGTAACTATTGAAAATATTTGACTATCGGAAAACTATCTTGTGGTAAATTTTGTTCGAATGTCTGTATCGTGTTTCATGGAAGAAAATTGACAATCCATTTCAAGTTCAACCATAGAAATGGTTTTTCAATTATTTGTATATTTGATCTGGCCCATACAAAAGGAAAAAAAAAAATTGGAACAAATTTCCGGAGAGCACTAACTGGACATGTCCAATTTATTAAAGGGTAGCTTTTATATTTGAAGTCACAAGTAATTTCTACACATATTAAAAGGACATTCTTCTATATATCCCAAAAATACTAACGGTGTCCTTTTATTTGCATATCTCCAATATTTATCTACCTATCCTATTAGATCTGTTAAAATTTTATACCCTAAACAACAAAATAGAAATAGAAACATAGACGCGGACAAACCTATCTCATATCTTCACCTCCGTAATGAAAATACAGAGTTCCTGTTCTGCATCCCTTTAATCACAGTGTTCTTCATCCCTTTAATTACAGATTTGGATATGGCTGAATATTTCTAAGTTATCAGTTGTAATACATCACGGGTTACCTGAAATATAATCGTTGTCCATGTATACATTCCTGTCAGTGTAGTCAGTTCTAGATTCAATAGTTAAGATTGTAAAATTGTTCAGACTCCAGAGCTAATGGAAAATAAAAAATTTACTAATATTTTATAGAAAAATAAAAAATGATCCACGTTGTATACTACTGCATTTTCCTTTTGATTGCTGATTGTGATTAGGTTAACAATCTATTCATTGGATTGAGCTCACTGATCTTGAGGATATCTTAAATTTTGAATTTAACATTCAGACTCTCTTAATCTATTGTTCTGAGTTAACAATCAAATAATATATAATATTTTTATTATATTATTTCATGATTAAAACTATGTTCTATAGTTGAATTTTTTTTATAAGGATTTCTTTATACATATATAAAAATATATATTTTATAGTTATATATGGTTATATAATATAATGTTAAAAAAAGTATTGTTATAAAAATTTAAAAAAAATATTATAATTTTTACGTTAATCAAATTATAACTAACATAACTAACTAATGGAAGTACCATTAGTATTTCCAAGAATATATAAATGAATACTATATTAAAATATGCATACATATTATATTACTGAGTGATTGTAAACTCATCTAGAAATATCCCAAGATATCTTTCGATGAGAGATTCAATGGCCTTTGGACAACCCTTTTAGCATTACGATCCAAAAAATTAAAGAGGGCCTCATCTATTTGTTTATGTCAGGATTTATTTCAGGATTTCTCCTTCAGTAAATCCATGATTTCTGTATTTTACTGGTATTCCTTTTTATCTTATATAAATATAAGATCCTATTTCTTTTACAATTATAAATGAATGAATAGTGATCTTCTTTGTGGTGCTCGGTATCATGAGACGAACTTAAGAATCAAAATTGACAAATCTTAATGCATGTGAGCGTGCCAACTGCCTAACTAAAGTGAAAACCGATCGAAAACATTATCCAAGTACTTTAGTTAGTAACCATCACCCTCACAATGCTACAAGCCTACAACTAAAATTTACAAAATCTAAATAGTTACTAATTGTTATAAACTAAAAGGAGATATAGAAAGTAGAAAGAAAATGAAGAAAATTTTTATTGGGACGTCACATTACAAAGGAAATCCTCTCTATTTATAGAGAGGAGAATATGAACATTTATAATGGAATTAAGGAGAATGCACCCATTACTACTAATGGTGGTGGTTACAAAGTAATGGGAGAAATGAAGAGGTGAAGAGGAGATGAAAAGATAATGGTGTAAGTGTGGTGTAAATCCACCAAATACTTATTTCATAACACTCCCCCTTGGATGACACTACACTACTAATATTGCCTCATTAAAACCTTGCTAGGAAAACCCGAAGAAAAAACATAGGCGAAGGAAAATGAGTATAAAACATATAGAGTAGTGTTGGACACGCATATGATGCCTCGTTAAAACCTTGACAAGGAAAACCCAGTGGGACAAAACCTTGATGAAGGAAAAAGAGTACAACATGATTGTCCAACGAAATACCTTTTACTATGATGCTCCCCCTTAGAAGTACTTCAGTTAAATCTTGGTTTGTAAATGTTTGAGTTGAGACTTCTCAATTTTGATGAACGAGTTTCTTGAATGCAGGAAATTGCTAGTTGATGAAGTCTTCTTTTGTGTTAGTGTTCTCGAGTCTTCATGCTTCTTTAAGTACATTGAGGATTTGTATCTTGAATTTTTAGCTTCTCGGAGATGATTTGTAGAAGAAGCCAAGATACGAATACATTACCATACGTGAAAAAATAAAAACATTGTTTTTGAGTAAACCTTATGTCGTTCAGAAGGAATCCAAAATCATGTGAGATGGTTATGTTGATTTTGTCTAATCAAATGTGGGCATTCACTAAGTAACCGAAATTATACAATAACTACCCCTTGGATGACCACTATGTTGAATAGATTGCCTCTCTAAAACCATGCCAGTAAAACCCAATGGGATAAAATCTGGACGAAGGAAATAGAGCACAATATCAACAATTTGAAAGTAAACGTTAGTAAGATGTTGCCTCGTTAAAACCTTGTCAGGAAAACCATATGGGACAAAACCTGAAGCGAAGAGAAAAGGGTACAACTTTTGACAATTTATGGATGCTAACTCAACTATATGAGTATTACAGAAAACAAGCATAAAAAAAGAATGTATAGTTTATTTAATAAACATGTTTTATGTAAGCATAACATTTAAACTGCAGATTCTAAAAGAAAAAATAATAAATTTATGCTGCTAAAGCGTGGATTTTAGTGTTTTAAGGACTCTTCAAGAGACCTATAAAGTTGATATCATCAACTTATTAATCCGGATTTTTGGTTTTGTACCAAATTTTTAAAAACACATAAAGGATTGTTAAACCTGATATAATCGAGTCAGGTGGTTGCCTTGATATAATTTGAATCCTCCAAGGATTACAAATTCGAATATGTTCTCCAATCATATTTATTGTGTGAATGCATATACGAGTGCTTCAAGGACTACCACGCCAAATGCATCATACAGGGTGAACAAAATATTATTAAACCAATCCCAGGGTTTGAGAAAAAAATGAAAATTAAACTCTCAAATCGTTTTTACAACGAACATATTTCTCATATAACGCATGAAGACTACACCAACCTGCAATTTTCAGAATTCAGGCTTGCACGTTTAAGATGTTAAGTCTTGGATCCAAACATTGCGCTATTAAAGAAATTTCAATCCAACATAATTTGGATTTTATGCCTGCTGATCATATATGTCGATATCACTCTGCAGAGGGGTGAACAACCACTATCATTTATTATTTCAGTAGCTACTGTGAATATTTGACAATTATGTATATTAACTTACCATGATCCCATACAATTCTTAATTGTATGCATATCATGAAAAACTCACAAAATTACCGGTACCAGCACCCTTCACGGGCATCCTAATATCCTCGTCATCCAATGAGAAGATAGAAACTATGAGAATGTGAATCGTGTTTGGTAGTCTCAATTAAAGAACTATTTGTAACCTCTTAGAGAGGGCTACCTTTAGCTATATGTGATTGGTTTTTCCTCGTTAAGAGGAAAAAACTTATATAAAAGCAAAATGAGACATTTCACGCTTATACAATGACAGCCTTTAAGATTTGATCATGATGAGAGAGAAATTGATATAACTTTTTAAGTTAATGAACACCAACGTCTAGTAGTGTATAGTCTCCCCCTGATTATGGTGGAAATATTTATATCTCATATACGAAAACAAGTTTCGTAATGTATTATCCGATTAATTCGAGGACATATACTCATAATAAATTCTAGATTTTAACAACACCAGGTTAGACAGTAGATTCTGACTTCAAGAGACATAAAAAAATATCCTTAAATAAAATAAAATTCTAGTCTACTTGACATACAGACTGAACACCAATCATGGATTTTATTGGTTACAGCCAAAAGCATATAAAATATGCAAATAATTCTCTAATGACTTATAGAGCCGACGAGTTAATAATTCACATTAGAATGAAAATATAGACACTTTTTAATCAAAAGAAAATTAAACCAAGATCAATATAGTCACTACAAGGACTAATAATAAAGCTAACAAGCCGAGTGCGCACCCATTGATCTTTAATGCTCAGACGTATTCCAACTACAAGTGGAACTATTTGAAATTTTGGATATTTACCATGAAGAAAAATCAAAATTGCTAAATATCCTTCAAGAATACAACAATTCCTCGTTTTACTGATATTTTTAATTGTTAATACTATAAAGGTATTTCATCCTTTTAGGATTTATATAGAGAAAACGCTTCTTTAAAAAAAAATAATGAAGCTATTATCGTTATTTTCTTTTTAGGGAAAACAAAAATAAAATTGGTGTTTGATGAATGGTTTTTTGTAAGGAATAAAACCCAATGGTTTATTATTAAGTAAACCATATTTGATGGTAAAGGTTTTTGTAAACCTATGATCCGTGCGATTCGGAATGGAAAGAAAAAATAATCACACCAGATTGACAAAGTTAAAAAAATATGTCAGATTATCTTACCTCTCATCTTATAGAAACGATGGAGAAATCACAAACTGGTTTATACGATTTATCACAATCAAATCGACAAGGAAAAAAATTATTGTTTTGGTCGTCGTATATAGAAAATCCACTTTGTGGTTGGCGGATGGTTTCTTGCAAAAATTATAGAAACCACATGGATAAATCATATGATCCTTGTCTAACGGACAAAAATACCAAATTTAATTGGTCATAGGTTTTTCAACCATGCACGTGACTAGTTACCGTAAAGGTAATTGAATTGTGGTAACACCAAGTTTTGGTGATTACAGTTTCATTTAAGGAATAAAAACTATAAACCGTCAAAAGATGGATTTCTTTTTTCTTTCTCTATGAAAAAAATCAGAGAAGAAAGAAAAGAAATGGCTTATCTTTGAGAAAACCATAATTCATGGTAAAGGTTGTTTTTTTTTTGTTTTTTTTTTATTATTATTTATAAACCTATGATCCATGTTATTCTTTAGAATTGATGAAAAAGCTTTAAAATATGTCAATCATCATCTCATAAAATCGATGGAGAAAAAACATTCTTATTTATTGGTATTGAAATCCATATTATCGTCATGTAAAAATAGACGCATCCTCTAAAATTAGAGAGAAATCACGACGTTAAAATCCATATTATCTTACTATGAGTGTTGTGAGTGATTCCTTAACAATCAAAATTAAACCAAGTGGAGATAAAAACACCATGCTTCTTCACTTGCTTCTTCAAAGAGATCAATAAATAAGGATCATGTTCTAAAATTAACATGGTGATGCACAACACAATACTAAGAAGTCAACAGTAAACAAAATAAAAAACTTAGGATGTTATTAATGTCATATATGAAAAATTAACATCTAAAGCTTATGAAAGAATGTTGTGTTCGACAAAACTTCAAAAAAACAGAAGATATTGGATGGAAAAATAAAATAAACACATCGCATATTGTACAGTAAAAAATTTTGATAAAATATTCAGAAAATATACAATGATTTGATTTTGATAGAATCAAACCAATTGAGTATACAGGCTTAAACTCATACGAGAAAACTTAATAAATAAATAAATAAATTATGAAATCAAAATTATTTTAGAGCTACGTACGTGGTGGTTACAAAGGAGACATAGAAAGTAGAGAGAAAATGAAGAAAATTTTTATTGGGATGTCACATTACAAAAGAAAACCTCTCTATTTATAGAGAGAAGAATATGAGTATTTTACAATGGAACTAAGGGACATGCACCTATTACTACTAGTGATGGTGGTTACAAAGTAGTGCGGGAAATGAAGATGTGAAGAGGAGATGAAAAGATGATGGTGTAAGTGTTGTGTAAATCCACCAAATACTTATTTCATAACACTGACTCAAATTACTTGAGAGAAAAATGTCTCTTTCTTATACTCCTTATGTTCCATAAAAAATGAGTCTTTCAGTTTAGGCATAATTAGAAAACTGAAAGACTCGCATTTTATGGGACAGGGTAGTATATATTTGCACCATGCTTTCTTTTTGCAAGTGAATCATATACCAGGGAAAGTTTATTCTCTTTTATGTCCGCTCACTTAAATACGTATTTGCTTGTTCAGAATCGGCTTACACGTTTGTTGATGAAATATAAATGTGTAATAAACGGCCTGCAGGCCCTAGTGCACTATATTTATAAAAATGTTATAAGTCATTGGACCCATGTGTGTGCGATCCATATACATATAACCAAGGTTTAAATTGTGAATCGTATCATGACTCATTTTTCATTTGTAGAACCGATTCGTATATTGAATCGTGAAACGAAGATTCATGATTGATTTTGAATCTCATGGTTTCCTATAAATAATATTGAATTATATGAAACATTCAATAAAGATCATATATAATTTTCAAGTTTTGATTTTGGTTGGCTGACATAACTTGTATGAGACTAAAAACTATGTTCATAGCCTATACATAGAGGCTTAAACCTACTTAATATGTAACACTCATATATTATGAATAAGACTCTCCTAATCTTGTATATTTCTTTGTTCTTCCATATTCTAATAATACTTCAACACATTATCAGCACGATCTACCAATATCTGTAAAAAGAAAAGTCATTTGAAACCGGGGATGGATTAGTTCTTGAAGATTAGCGCAGTTCTGATCCTATTTGTTTATCACCATGGATGTGTTACTAGGGTTTTTTCTTAGAAAATAGATTTTGTATTCATAGTATTCTAGGGTTTCACGGTTATATGTGACTATTAAACATAAAGATTGAACCTTTAGATATCAATGAAATTAAAGTATGCCATACACAGTTAGGTTCAAAACACCTTTATAGAATTTCTTAGCGATCAGAATGATGGTTGTTGTTTATGGTGGCGGTTCATACCGCTGATCTTGAGATAGTATTGAGTAGTTCATATCATCTGAGAAAGATGATCTGTTGATCTTGATCTAGTAACGTGATTTTCCATGAAAGAAGTATCCCCCCACCTATGGTGGCTACCTTGAAGCCCGTTAGATGTAACAGTGGCTGGTATCCGAATACCCCTGACACTGGAATTGGCCATCTTTCACCCTTCCAGTACGGTGTGTATTGTCAGGCCAGCTGTAGCTCCTACCTATGGTGGCTACCTAAAAGATTGTTAGCTGTAGCAGTCGCAAGAGATATTGTATCCTCACAGCAGTGATAGACATATTTTTGTGTCTTAATTGTACTCACATTTATATTGTTATCTCTCGAATTTTGTACTAATATTGCTATTTTTTAATATATTTTTAGGTATTTTTGGATTTTGAATAAATGTGGGAAAAATGACATAAAAAGTTATAAAGGCACCCTGAAAAGTGATAAAAGCATCCCCCATGAAAGTGTTAAAGGCACCCAGGACATTGATAAAGGCACCCACCCTCCTTTGAATTCAAAACAAAGCAAATTGGTGGGAAATTGGCCTTCTCACCTGTAAGGATTTGGAACAAGATATTTGGTGTATTTGGAAGTATTTTAAGACGGAGTATATTCTTGCCATAATCATGAGAGTTGTACACGATTTGGAGTCTCGAAAAAGGAAAGGAAAAAAAATGATTTTCACGCAAGCTTTGCTTCCCCCTGTTTTGTTTTGGGAATAAAATTTTCAGAGATTTGGTTCTTATTTAATCTCTATTTAATACAAGACAGTTTGAGATAAACATGGAAACAAAATATAATCGAAATTTGCTCACAAAGAAGAAAATCACATCGAGTTTTAAAATCAGATCAAGAAAGAAAGTTGGCCCGAGAAGGAAAGTTTTGGCCGAGAATATTTTCTCAATGAAATAAAAGATTTGAGGAGTTATTACAAGGATTTGAAGAGATTCGACCTTTGTAGTATAAATAGAAAGGTCAGACAGAGATTTAAGGGATGTCGGCCAGAATTGGAGAATTTAAAAACAAAACAAATTTTTTCTGCAACTCAGGTTGAATAGGAAAGAAGAACAACATAAGACAATTATAAACTGTCGCTGGAAACTGTTACAATTTCTTTTATATTCAAAGGTTACATCGACGGTTTATGCTACAGTTCCAGCGGCAGTTAAGCTTAAATTACAAACAAAGACTGTGCTTTATTCAACTGCATCTGGAATGTATGGTTAAATCATAAAAAAAACTTTGTAAGCTATTTTTCCTTAATGAATAAATTGGTTAATGGTTTTTCTTCCATTCTTTTTCTCCATGAGTAGCTAAATTCTTTTCTAGGGTAAAGGAGGAAGCTATCGTTGATGTGAACATTTAAGATTTTATTTCTTTCATATAATTACTCTCTTTTTGGTGCTATTTAATTACTAATAATTTCTATTCTAAATATGCTTTGATTTAATTGTTGTGAATACTCTTTAGAATATTGATCTTTTATAACGAAGAAAATTATATCTTTATGAGACGACGAAAGTCATATTAATAATTTAAACGTTGTATTTTCCAAAATATGAGATTGGGTTCGAAACTGTTTTGAGTAATATGAAAGTATTGTTTTTAGGATATTGAGTTTGAATTATCAACATTAGAAGTAGTGGAATCCGAAACCCATGATCTTTCTTTTTCTTGGTTAATTATTTTGTTTAGTTATTTTATTTATTTAAATTCTTTAAACTCATCCAACATATTTTCTTTATTTTAGCACATATATTGTGAAATAATTAGAAATAATAATATCAATCTCCATGGACGATCCCGTATTTGCCGTTTATACTTTGTAGTCGTCATACGATTGCGGCTATAGGTTTTTGACCTATAAAGTAGCACGATGGAAATCCTATGTCGGATTTGACGACCCTTGAAAGGGGAATTGTGCCCACAAGGACTCAATTGGTGAAACCGTATGTTGAAATTAAATTACCCTTGAAACTCAATTGGTGGAATCATTTGTCGATTTCGATGACCCTTGAACTGAGGTTTATGTTCAGCAGGATCTCAGTATCTGAAAATATAAATGGTTATGATGGAATTCTATGATGGCCTTGATGACCCTCGAATAAAGAGATATGTATGCCCGCGTATAGAATTTTGTGAGAAACATATATGAAAAATTTGCTTGGTAAAATCGAATTGTTTAGAATAGTTGGTTATGTTGGTTCCTCAAGTGGCGTATCGGGAAGTTGGAGCTTACCAAGCCTGTCAAAATCCGACCCGTTGGAAGTGAAAATTTTCTTGTCATTCACAATTTGTATCAGAGAAGTTCTGGTTCACACGGGACTGTATGTTTGAGACTCGTCAGTGTTTTTCTTGGGATGTGACTACATGTAACCTTCTTAACTCTTGAGTTTTGTTTTGAATTTCGGGACAAAATTATTTAGAGAGGGTGATGATATTGTAAGTCCCTTAATTTTGTTGGCGTTTTAACTAAACCATTAGTCAAACTGTACACTTAGACTGCCTAAAACTCTCCTGGGAATAGGGGGCGTTGAGGATAAAAAAATTGTTGGAGTAACCTATTCTATATAGCAACAACACGATTAGTGTTAAGAAAAGACCTCTTGCAGGAAGGTTGACTAGAGATTTCTTGTAAAAACACTAGTCTTTGTCATTTCATAATGAGAATATTTCAATATACTCAAGTGTTATTAACACCTTTAGGTTGCCTTCATAACTTTTGGATGTTCAAATATAATCAATTGATGGTACATTCCTTAATTTAAATCTTAGGTGCGTTAATATGGTTCCATGCACTAAGACACACCACCTGAACACGTGTCAAGTAGAGAGGGTAGCATGGGTATCATGGTCATTTTGTTAACAAATATACAAAGAAAAAAAAATCGTTTTCCCCTTTTAATCTTTGGTCTTTTGGTTTGGGTGGAGATGTATATGAGGTACGGATTATAAATCAATTATATCTCATTTGTTTTGGTTGTTGTTGATAAATTTTATTTTTAGTGATTAGTTTCAATCAACTTAATTACATGGGTTGTTAGTAATCTCTTTCAATATTGTGGTTAACAACTCAATTGAGTTAATTGGGAATTATGGTTCATGATTTAAAATTGGGTGTTTTCACCCAAGCTCGTATTTTGTTGCAATTGATAAAATGGGTTTTCATTAGGCATCAAGAATTATTCTAATATCTATGTGATTGTAGAAAGTTCGGAATTTTTCATGAATAATTTGTGTTTGAACATCTTGTTTACAACAATGTAATAATTCCCAAAAAGTTTGTCTTTCTTGTATTGGTATCTTGAGATCCAATGGTTGGATTATGATGATATTTTATATGTAATACTTTGTTGTATGTTGGAAGTAAGGTAAAGATTTCAAGAAAATCAAATCATGTTCACTATAATGACCCGTCCGTCAACCGATATTGTCCCCACTTAGCCACTGCGGTTATCCGGCAGTGTGGGGTTTTCGAAGGGCATCGCTTCGGTCATCCAGCATCATCTTCTCGGGAGGTCACCCATCCCTAGATTCCTCCCGCCTGAGCACGCTTAACTGTAGAGTTTTCTTCCGACTCTAGAGCCAATTGTGCTGAAAAGGCCTCGGTGTTAGGAAAGGACAAACCATTACTTATATTCCATTCGGCGAACCCTACCTGCTGAATCGGGGTATCATAATACCACCACCTTAAATTGGAGTCGTCCTTGGATCAGGAATATACAGGCTCAGATCTCCGACGTTCCCTGCTACTCATGAGACCAGTACCTGGCACACCCCGTCCAGCGTACTCTCTCACCCTCGTCAAGTGACCCGTCGTCGGCTCTGATACCATTTGTAATGAATCATCCCTCCATCGATATTGTCCCCACTTAGCCACTGCGGTTATCCGGCAGTGTGGGATTTTCAACGGGCACCGCAGCGGTCATCCAGCATCAGCTTTCCGGGAGGTCACCCATCCCTGGATTACTCCCGCCCGAGCACGCTTAACTGTAGAGTTTTTTGCCAACTCTGGAGTCAACTGTGATGAAAAGGCCTCGGTGTTAGGAAAGTACAAACCATTACCTATATTCCATTTTTGGCGAACCCTATCTGCCGAATCGGGGTATCACAATACCACCACCTTAAATTGGAGTCGTCACCGGCTCCGGAATATAGTCAATCCCGGATCTCCGACGTTCTCTACCACTCATGAGACCAGTATCTGGCATACCCGTCCAGCATACTCTCTCACCCTCGGCAGGTAACCCATCGTCGGCTCTGATACCATTTGTAATGACCCGACCCTCCACAGATATTGTCCTCACTTAGCCATTGCGGTCATCCATAGTGTGGGGTTTTCAACGGGCACCGCTGCGGTTGTCCAGCAGCAGCTTCCCGGGAGATCACCCATCCTTGGATTGCTCCCTCCCGAGCACGCTTAACTGCAGAGTTTTTTGCCAACTATGGAGCCAACTATGATGAAAAGGTCTCAGTGTTAGGAAAGGACAAACAATTATATATATTCCATTCGGCAAACCTTACCTTCCAAATCGGAGTGTTACATTAACTACATGAAAAGTTGGATAAACTGAGAGTGCAACATGCAGAATTAAAACCCTGGATAATCAAGTGTTTACGTTATATCTCTTTATCCGTTTATAGCATAAAGATGAAACTTTGGTATGTTATTTTTTACCCTGTAGAAAATACACTATAAAAATTTAAGGAATACCCGACTACGTAAGATATCCCAAAGTGTGGGAGAGTTGTGACTGAATTCTATAGATCGACATCGAAAGCATCCATGTTGTAATGTGTATATCTTTTCATTGAAACGTTAGAATATTATGATTTTTGAATATGTTATGTTAACCTGAGTTATAAAGATACCATACAAATTCAATATAATTGAATACCATTTGCTACTAAAAGGTGTGGATATACTATGACTGATTTTTGTAAAGCAGTGACAGTTTAGTTTATATTCAATGCAATATTAGATGGTATATAAGGAGCATATGGACATGTTTCGAATGTCTAACGGGGTTAGAGATTTATAAGTTTTGATTGCAGGTCTTATGAATGTTGGTTCATTTGATTAAGATGGCTTGGTTATTAGTAAATTAATAATAAGGAATTTAAGATTTGATGATCTCCAATTTTATCTTCTTTCATAATCTTGTTTGATACCATTTTATTGTATGAGAAGGTTTATAATTTGGAACGGATGATATGCTCTTGTGACTTACAACTTTATTATAAAATGGTATAGGCTTCCTTCCTTGATTTGGTAATAAATCTTATATTTTGCTGAAATATTTCTCAACTTGCAAACTCTATCCAATACGTTTTTGTTATCTTCCTTAGACTTTGCATATGGATATATGTAGGCTTGTAACGATGTTGTGGTGGTTAAAGTAACAGTGTAGAATTTTAAGGATCACCATCTGAGATTGGAATTGTTTTTTTTAGCTAGCCTTGTGTAATGTTATTTGTGTTGATTTTATAATGATTCTTCTAATTTGACACCTCATACTATATTCTTGCTAGTATGCATTTACATTTTCTTTGTTCAACATCTATGAATACATCCTGAGTTAGTATAATTGATAGGATAACTTATACTTATCACATATTCAGAGCTTTAGTGAACATGAGTTCTACTTAGTTATATTCAATCAATTTATTGACTTTGGATTTGTTATATGATTCAAACTTTGGGATTTTCCCTTCGTGTTCGCGTACCTTCTGGGGCTACTTCCTTTAAATTCATATATTGTTTCCTATTTTGGAATTGCTTATTAGTGCAAACTTATATCTTGAAAGTGTTTTAATTATTTGGTACAATTGTATTGTTAGTTATGTACTTAACAAGGGTATTCCGATAATTATGAAATTGTTGGTGATGTCACAAGCAAGGGATACATTATATATAATTATCTAACGTTAGAGATAGCTAATGTTACGGTAAGCAGTTCATACCATCTGACATAAGAGATAATTGCTACTTAAACAAAGTAGTTCATATTATCTAAAATGAGATAGTTGGTTCTATTGCAGGCAGGTCATACTATCTAATGAATGAATGATGAATGGTCATGTTTGATCCCTTCGAGCTACGAAGAGGGTACATAGGCCGCCGCCTTACGGTGCATCAAAAATGTGCGTGAATGTTCATATCGTCGGAAAAGAGTTAGTTACTGCTTGGAAGGTCATACATTTATTCAGAAATGATTGCACCTTACCAGTTTTTTATGGCGAAAAACGAATTAAAGGGTAGTTTAGGAAAATTGGGGTAAGAAGGTGACAATTCGTCAATCCTTAAACATTTGTATTGTTGAAGTAATTTATTTAGATTCGAGAGATCAATCTGTACAATCTTGGCCTAAACCAAGCAATGGTCGTTCCAGTCTTGCTTCAGTCACAAATAAGAAGGAGAAGGGTTGGTCTCAGGGAGGGAAGCGAGATAAGGTTGAGGTTAGAGTATCAGACTCTGTGAGATGTGGTTGGTGTGAATAGATGTGAACAATTCTCTGTGTGAGAAGATTGAGTGATCGAGTTGTTCAATTTAGACTTATTTTAGACTTGTTGTGTTATATATTCAATAATTGGAGAAATCTATTTTATAGTCATAGCTATTGTAACCGTTCACCTGACATCTTCTCTGAAGAAAGTGTCGATGGTTGAGTAGTGGTGAAGTGGAGAAGGTGGAGAAAATGTTGACAACTGCTCCCCACTTCAATTAAGGTTTAATGAACAGTTGCTCAACTTACCACTCCTCTACTGAACTGATGATCGAATTTTCCAGAGTTTTCTCTGTAGTGGGTGCATTGCTGCACCATATGTCGTAGACCGCCATACCAATACCCTAGTGAATATCCCCCAATTTGTGACATTTGATGTCTCGTATGATATTGTAGTATTAAGCATTACTGATGTTATTGAGTCAAATGAGACCTGCTTAGTCTTTTGACTAAAGACATGTCTTGCTTGACTAGCTTGATGAGTCTAGCAAACTAAAATAAAATAAACATATATTTATTTGTGTATAAGGAACAGTATGTTCAACTTAGTCAATTTTGCATTGACATGCTTATTTTTTGTAGAAATAAGTGTATACTGCTGATTTTGAGAGAATGTGTGTGAAGCCACGTATGAAAATATATGTGTGAGGCCACACATGAAAATATATGTGTGAGGCGTAGTATAGCCTTTGATAAGAAAATTAGGGTTTTGAAGCTTGTATGTGTGAAGCAAACCCAAATAAGCAAATATTAGAAGCTAATGTTAAGGCTCCTTAGTTGAAAGGATTTACTGATCCTCCTTAGTTCAAAGTAGTGTACTAAGATACACGAGTTTTTCCTATGAATGAAAATACATGAGCTTGCCTATTTGAACTAAGCACAAGTTCGTCTATTTAACTAAGCCGCACAAGTTCGGGGTAAAAGAGTAAAACGCTTTGTTCAAACAAGAAAGACATTGACACACGAGTTTACTTCTAGTGAAAAGATGCACAAGCTTGCTTCTTCTACGTAAGAATCACAAGTTCAGGGTAAAAGGGTCAAAATTCCTAGTTTTGAACAAGAGCTAAGACGTCCACGTTTTTACACTTTGTACTAAGGCGCACACGTTGAGGGCGAAAGAGTAAAACGCCAAGTTTTGGAAAAGAGTAAGACGTCTTTTTTTTACTCTTTGTACTAAGGTGCACACGTTGAGGGAGAAAGCGTAAAACGTAAAGTTTTGGACAAGAGAGGTGAGACGCCTTAGAAAGATCTTGTGAAATTTCGTCGTCAGAAAATTCAGATTTAGGGTTTTCACTGAAAACACCATAAAATCCTCATACGTAGTCCTTTTTAGATTATCTACCCCAACTTTTTGATGCCCAGAACACCATCTCCATCCTACCATGGAAATATTTAATTTTTAAGTTCGTTCAGAGCCTTAAAAATACAAAACAGACAAAAGTCGGAAAAATTGAGGAATTTTTCAGTTGCGACTTATCATATCTCTTAGACAGTTTGTCCAATTTATGTGATTCTTTAGAATTTTGTAGAGGACATCCATACGAAGAGTTTGGTGTATAACTCATCCCTTGTTTCATTACTAATTTCTCCCAGATCACAACTTTGTACATGGCAGTGTAGAATTGCGCCTGACGAGCTTAATGTAAAAACGCCTTTTAGGCCTCTTGGACCATTTGCTTGCGTCTTGGATGTTAAATAATGAATTTTCATGTCATTAGTTCACTTGTAGAATTATAGAATACCTAGGAATGGCATAGTAAGTACCAGTATCATTCTGATGATTTCGTATAGTAATGAATGTTGATTCATTCCGTAATTCTAATCGTATATGTAGTTGGCCATACATATAGAGAGAGGACAGGGATGAGCACCTGAGAGATGACAGGGATAAGCACCTGTCTAAAATACTTTTTGCATAATTTTAAGGTTTGATATTTCTTAGACTCGAGTCTTGAGAGATAATTTTACTATTTTATCCTTGTCAAAAACCCACTATCTACATTAAGTCCCCTACTTAGCGCGAAATGAGTAATGTTACGTCGTAAGAACTAGATGGTGGCATGTCAGATTGAAAATAAAACAAAACATAACTTTATACTTCAATGGTTAGACATTACCAGAAAATTAGTAGTCAGCTTGAACTTTTGAATAAACAAGCTAGAAGGCCCGCTTGGATAGACAAGTAGAGAACCATGGCAAAGCAAGACTTGGAATTGGTCGGACAAGTATAGCTGGATGGATAAGCGAGGAAGCACAGCTGGGCAGAAAAGCATGCGCTTGATAGGTACGACTAGCATGGCAGAAGGACCTTATCCACTTCTTACCAAGTCCAGCTGGAATATTTCTTTATTATTATTTTACTTGGACAAGTTTTTCTCTTTCTGCAATTGTACTATTAGGTATTTGGAGAATTCTTTTTCCACCGTAACAATCAACGTGAAGGTCTTTGGAACATTAGTTGGTTGTAGAGAGTCTTAAGGTAATGTTGTCGTCAGAATACTAAAATGAGTATTTGAGGAAGTGGTGCCTCTGAACATTGAGATGAATGTTGAGGCAGTAGTGCCTCAGAACACTAAGATGTAAACTCGTATGTAACTTCTATATAAATCTATATAGGTATTTCAGTGAGTCAGTATTGTTCAATTGAGCATGAATATTACCAGAGATATTGCAGTAGGCTTGAACTCTGAATATCGTCATGTTGATGGACCTGCAAGTCAGGGATGATTGACAAGGATGTATAGAGGCACAACATCATCATCATGGATGCAAAATCAGTAGTTCAGGCTTGTAAGTACGACTATACAAGATCACATGGTCGTTCAAGCAAGAGAGGAAGCCACGGATGGACGGGCAAGCAAAGGGTCGTGACTTGGGCGGATAAGTGATAGACACATTTTTGTGTCTTATTTATCTCAATTCTTTATATTTATAGTTCTCAATTTATTTACTAATATTATCATTTTATTATGTTTGTATGTATTTTCGGAAGAATAAATAATCGTGGAGAAATCGGCTAAAAGTGCTAAAAACACCCCCATCGAAAGTGTTAAAGGCACCCAGGAAATTATTGAAGGCACCCCCTTGGATTTGATAAAGGCACCCAGGTTTTTACTAAAGGCACCCACTCTCATTTGAATTTAAAAGAAAGAAATTTGGCGGGAGAAATTTGTTTATGCCTGTGAAGATTTATGGTCGAGTATTTTCTTTGATTTGAAGAGTTAAGGCAGAGGATATATTCTTGCCATATAAGAAAGAGTTGTACACAATAGAAACACTTTAAAACAAGTGGAGAATCTCGCCAAAAACTACTTGCTGACGTGAAAAGGTAGAAGCATATTTTTCTCGGATTTTGATTATGTCAGGGATATTTCTCGAATTTTGATTTTGTGAGGGATAGTATTTGAGATATTTTTCTGAGGTAGTAACATCAACAAGATATTCTCAAAGCTCAGAAAGGAATGGATAAAGCAGAATCGGAAAGAAATCAGGAAAAAAATAATCCCGAGAATAATTTGTGACTTGTGATTGAAAGAGAATTGATTTCGAAGAGATTTGGGAGATTATGGTTGTTGTACTATAAATAAGAAGCCAATTGTAGAGTTTTGAGGGGGGTCTGGAGAGTCCAGAATCGTAAATCAAGAATTCCAGAAAATTTGCTCGTGATCATGATGAAGAAGATGAAGATTCCGTTGCAAAAAGGTTGAAGATTTCGTGGCAAAAAGTTTGAAAATTTTGTTACTAAAGCTTTTAACTTTGCAACGGATATCTTCATTTGCAACGTTTAGCTTCCGGAAACAGTTATCCCTTTGTAACAGTGAGTCTGTAATTTTTATTAATGTTGCAAACTCACTGTTTTCATTATTTTCACTCTTTTTCATTATTTTCAAACACTTTGGGCTATGTACCAAACTTTTGAGTGTGTTTTGAGCAAGATGAGCTAAACCCATATGATGAGGTGACGAAGGAAGGCATTGTTTCAATATAAGTGGTATATTTCTAGTTTAATTAGTTTTGGCAATTTATTTTATGATTATTTGCCTTGATTAAAAATTGATTTAATGATTTTTATTAAACAGTTGTGATTTCGTTAGATGGTACATGCTTAACCTAGGTTTTAGAGTTCATGCTTTTGTTATACCATTGATTTTGAGAATCTACTATTACAACATATTAGAATCAAATTAAATGTAAGATTACATAATTATAATTATTGAATTGAATCACTTTAATTGGTTAATGGTGAAATCCATAACCTCAGTATTTTATTAATATTATATTTTTAGTTTAAAATTAATTTATCAAATCTAAAATCAATCTTCACAAGTTCGAGCGAACGATACTTTATTTACCACTATTACATAACCATCAATAAGCAGAGGAGGGTATGCTTAGAAAATTAATTGATACGCCATTGTTTGGACGGATAAGAAAACATGTATGGCTGGACGAGCATGTGAGAGGACCTTTGCCATGGACGGGTGAAAGCATGACTTTGACAGATGGACAAAGGGAGAGACCTGCTTGGACGGACAAGTTAGGTCCATGCATGGACGGATATACAAGGGAGTAATCCTCCTCTTTTTAAGATTTGACAAGTCCGTTTAATGTATAAAAAGGAGCTTGGCTCCTCCCTATTTTGGACCGATCAACGCATCTCCTTTTTTCTTTTTCAATATTTATCTTCTGCTCGACCACTATTGTATCAATCGGTCATTGATGGTGAGGTAAGCTTTTCCATGTGTCTCTCTTTTGTTATGTGAGTGTATATCTCACAGATGGAGTTTGTTTCTATGAGGGGACCTTAGTTCTATTTCTTGTAATTTCTTGACTTGCTGGAGTGATGTTATAGGATGAAGTTGAGGATGCCACCACCCTTCCACTCCAGGGTCATGAAGTAATTTATGAAATGGTGGTTGACACGAATACCTAATGTGAAAGTACTTCAGAAGTTGAAAGGGTGACAACCATGAACGAATATCCTGATGCAAGCCTTTTCTTCAATCCTCCATTTATCATACATCTTTTTTTTTGTGTACTTGCTGGAGGGTTTGGCATTTCAATTGAATATGATGAGTCATACACTTCATATATGTAAGAATTATATTCAGTCTCTACTATCTAGATGTCTGGGGACTGCTCTTTCCTGGTGAACTGTGTAGCTGAGATAATTTATGTGACAGAGATGTGACTATGACTAGGGTCATTATCCCTGAAGTGATGTTATCCTACTAGAAATACTATTTAGACGTGTATAATAACTTCGAATCCGATGTATCATGGCTTCTTCATGGAGTTGATGCTATAACGAGTTGAAAGTAGTAGTAGATAGTTGCAGACGAAAGATGGAACACTAGTGAGTGTGAGATGATGACTCGAGTTATAGCTGGTAGCAGCAAGGTGGAAGACAGAGTGATGAACCCTGATAGTCTTCTTGATGTAGATAAACTCCAGCTTAAGCGTGTTTCATTAGAGAGTATAAATAACTCGTCTAAATTGTAATTGAGTTCCATCAATGTCAAAACAATTTGATTGGTGAATTTTATGTGTCTTGACTCAGAAGTATTTTGACTTTGTGTATGGTGTACCCCAGAGAGTGGAAAAACAGGTGTATAGGCGTCAGGCCAAGGTGAGAATCCAAAATTGATAGGGGTAGAGTAGCCGATGTTAATTCCAGAGAAATAATTAGAGGAGATAGAGAGTCCTCTGCTCATGAGTATTCATCTTTTGATGATGAAGTTATAGCCTAATTGAATTGGGAATTTGTATGTTGTTGAACTTAACGATCCAATTGAGTCTAATTAAAATTGATGACCGCATTGAGTCTTCAGAGAGTGAATGAGTTTTATTCCAACTTTCCATCAACGATCTAATTCTGTGAATAACAAGTTTCTTTTTTTTAGAGATGGTGGATCTTCTAATGTGTTGAGGAAGAAAAGTGATAGACACATTTTAGTGTCTAGATTGCACCTTAGTTTCTATTAAGTTAGTATTCGATTTTGCAAATATTACGTGTTTTTATGCTTTTGTAGGTACATTTTGAAGAATAAAGATTTGTGGAAAAATTGGCTCAAAAAGTGATAAAGGCACCCAAGGACAAGTGTTATTGGCACCCCAAGAATGGATAAGGGACACCCTTGGATCGGGCTGAGTTGGATCGGGCCAACTCAGCGGGTCAACTCGGCTGGATCGGCGAGTCACCGATCCAACTCATCGGGAAGAACTGTGTTCAACTGTGTACAATTTTTACGAGATTTTCAAGTTGTTTTCGATTCTAATTTGTTCCAAAAGCTACAAGAGTCCAAGACCAACTCAAACACATCAAGTTAGAGTGATTTACGCCGGAGAATATTGCACAATCATGAATTTGGACGGAAAAATGGAATCCGGCTTGGAATCGGATTTGTGAAGATTTGGATAGATTTTAAAGAGTTCTATTAGGTTTAGAACTCTCCCTAGGGTTTGTAGAGCCTATATATATGAAGAGAAGCCAAGAAAAATCAGAACAAAAACCTAGAGAAGAAATCAGAGCAATTCCGGCCACATCCGGTCGCCGCCGGTCACCTGCTGCTGGTCCGGCAGGCGTGTTCTTCATCAGCACCATCGGAGAAGACGACTCAGCAACATTTATATCTGTTGCTGATTCAAACTGCTCATGTTGCCTATTCTTTCAACCATTTATTGCTTAGAAACACTTCTGTAACGGCTGAACCCTGTTCTGTGACATTTATAAACGTATCTGTTCAGTTGTTGCACTATTATTTCACCTTGTAATCAACTTTTTGAGCAATGAAAAGATCTTTTGAACAAGTTTTCTTCACCATGAGCTAAGTATATTTACTGGGATGATGGAGGAGGTTTTTCTCTCAATTTTATGTGGTAAGTCTATTTTTAATTAATTAATTATAATTCTTTACTTATTAAAATTGCATAGTTTTGAAATAGAAAAAACGGTTTTCATTCAGTAGTGGTGTTTTTGTTTGATGGGTCATGCTGGGTTAACAACCTCTGATGTCCCATGCTTATGATTTACCTTTACTTGTTTGCATAAAACCTATTTTGGCAATATTTGAGCTTAATTTATTTAAAAGAATTACCCGATTAATCACATAAATTGTTAGAAATAACTGATTCCTGATTCCTGGTTTTCCCCATATTTTCTAAAAATCATCTCTAGTTTATTTTCCTGATTTTTATTAGTTTAGATTTAGTCCAATATTTTCTAAAATCATTACCTTCACAAGTTCGAGAATCGAACCTCTTTTTACCACTATATAAAATCACATCAAAAAGCCTCGTGCCAATTACCAGTCCCCAAGTGTAGCTCACTTGGAATACACCACTAGAATAAATATAACATTATTTGATAGAGTTATCATGTCTCTAGAAATTAGTCATGTATTGTTGGTTGTTGCTGATGCGTTGTGGCCGGAGCAAGAATTTGGATGAAAATTGGATTCAAAGTCGGTACCGTCGTCGAGGCTGTCAAGCAATGTGAGATGAAGTGTACATGCTAGATCTGTACCTCATAGATAGTCGATCTTAGAAGAAGACCCAAGGATTCACAGCTGGATGTAGGTTGTGGTTGTGCAATACAAGGACCTATCCACTTTGTACGGTGAGGAGACTGGTGCATCAATCCTCTAATAGGAGAGCATGAAAACATGGCTTGGTGTAGTCGTCTTCTAGTGGGATGAACAATTGAAGTAGGTATGAAACTTCTCCCTATTGAATCGTTGGCACCTCATTGCACTGAGAACTTTATAGACTTGGGTCTCAGCTCGTTCAAATATTAGAGGAGCATAAACTTATTCCATTTTATCGGATTCTCACGACATGTAGGTTAGTAATGTCTATATTGCCGACAAGGGTAGTACTTTAGCAGCGCTATGTCTTCTTGAATAGTATTGATGTAATATCATACTGGTGTATAGATGTCGATAAAGGGAAAAGGATTAAAAGCACGTTCAACCCTTTGAACACGAGTAGGACATGGATATGAGCTTGAGAACTCTTCGACCAGGAAGTATGGCATGCAAGTTGATGCTTCAGTAGATGATAATGCCTTGTTGTTCATCATGTTGCAAATATTGTGCTCATCTTCAACCCTATGTTCTTTGTAGATGCAGAACAAACAAATGGATCTTATCCAAAAGATGAAACATGGGATCCAATGAATGAAGATGGTAATGACACATCTTTTTCGATTCAAAATCTTGAATATAATGTCAAATGCTAGGTCCCCAAGTATGTGAGGAGTGAGGCTTTTTCAAAAGCAGAGAGATGTGTTAGGTAATACCAACTTGAGTGCAATATCTCTGGACATGCGAGACAATATCTTCTCCAGTTTTCTACTTCATAACTTTTCAAGTATGATATTCTTCTAGGTATAAGGGAAATTCATCTAGTCTTCCTGGTTGTTTAATATCTCTTTATGGATGTGGAGATGCCATTTCAAGTACCGTTGGGAATTGTAACCTGGTTAGTGTAGAGCTATGAGCGTCCCAACACCATGTCATAGCCCATATTTTCTTTGGTGATATAAAACGTGTCTTATGTATGAGCTTTCCCCATTGTTATCCCAAGGATGATATAGCCTTTTGCTTCTATTGATTTCCCTTCAGGGTCATTGATCATCATTGGAGAGTATATGACTTCCTATCGAGTGACTCTGGTAGCTTTCAACATCTTGAAAGAGATGATGGTTGTTCTTTCGAGAAGTACAGAATTTCACATCTCCATGAGAGTTTGGAAAGTTTGGTTGACAAGTTCAGTAGAGGTAGTGAAGCTTCTGACGGAGAGAGGGTTTTTATATACTCCTTCAGTCCCCAAGTGCAACTCTCCTGAGCTTTGTTATTTCTTGTTATGTTTTATGATGGTGTATCTTGTATCCACGCTTATAAGAGTTGGGGAAGTCAGGACATACTAGATCCTCACTTGGTTGTTGTTGACGTTAAGTCGATGTTGTAGCTACAGCTGGTGCCGTTTTTCTTCGATGTGGTTGGCATGCCTGTAATGTTGGATTTGAAATTAGTGTTGCTGCTGCATGCTTGGGTTGTTCCTCTGGTGTTGCATTTTTCCTTTTGCCTCCTTCAGTCACATCACCCATAGATGGTTGAATATTGTAATATTTACTTGTGAGTCATCTGTTAACACATGTCTCACATGGTTCTTCATTCCTAGCAGGTCTAACT
Source organism: Papaver californicum (assembly GCA_023531435.1). Classification (NCBI taxonomy): domain Eukaryota; kingdom Viridiplantae; phylum Streptophyta; class Magnoliopsida; order Ranunculales; family Papaveraceae; genus Papaver; species Papaver californicum. The sequence continues at coordinate 801,263 of JAJJMC010012129.1, forward strand.
CTCTCCATCAAAGCAGGTATAGTTGTAGTTGATTGCCTAAGTCTATGAAAGAGTCTCTTGTATCTGCATCACATCGGTTGTGGTAAGTGGACTCTGTGCATCCCTTCTTTAGTATGCTGACCAGATATATGAGGGGTGGTAGGGCCAATGTTAATGACCATAGGAGTATACATTACCAGGAGAACCAACTTTGGTAGTAGAAAAATTAGTATTGGGGGATAATTATTGAATATGACTCAAGATCAACCGTTTTGAAACTAAAAAAATTAAAGAAATTGAAAACTTGCAGCTGGGAGATTAATCTCCGACTGTGGTCGCCAAAATATTTGTAGGGAAAACCGAATTGAAGGGTAGTTTAGGAAAAGTGGGGTGAGCAGGTGACAATTCATCAATCCTTAAACATTTATGCTGTTGAAGTACTTTATTTAGATTCGAGAGATCAATCTGTACAATCATGGCCTAAACCAAACAATGGTCGTTCCAGTCTTGCCTCAGTCGCAAATGAGAAGGAGAAGGGTTGGTCTTAGGGAGGGAAGCAAGATAAGGTTGAGGTCAAAGTATCAGACTCTGTGAGATGTGGTTGGTGTGAATAGCTACGAAAAATTCTCAGTGTGAAAAGATTAAAAGATCGAGTTTTTCAATTTAGAATTATTTCAAACTTGTTGTTTTCTGTGTTTATTAGATTGAGAAATCTAATTTATAGGCATAATTATTGTTACCGTTCACCTGACCTCTTCTCTGAAGAAAGTGTCGATGGTTGAGTAGTGGTGAAGTGGACAAGGTAGAGAAAGTGTTGACAACTTCTCCCCATTTTAATTAAGGTTGAATGGACGGTTACTCAACTTACCACTCCTTTACTCAACTGCTAATCGAACTTTCCAGAGTTTTCTCTGTAGTGGGTGCATTGCTGCACCACATGTCGTAGACCGCCAGGCCAATACCCGAGTGAATATTCCCCCATTTGTGACATTTAATGTCTCGTATAATATTGTAGTATTAAGCACTACTGATGTTATTGAGTCGAATAAGACTTGCTTAGTCTTTTGACTAAAGACATGTCTTGCTTGACTAGCCTGATGAGTCTAGCAAACTAAAATAAAATAAATATGTATTTATTTGTGTATAAGGAACAATGTGTTCAACTTAGTCAATTTTGCATTGACATGCTTATTTTATGTAGAAATAAGTGTATGATGTTGAGTTTTAGAAAATGTATATGAAACCACACATGAAAATATATGTGTGAGCCACACATGGATATATGTGTGTGAGGCCACACATGAAAATATATGTGTGAGGCCTAGTATAGCCTTTGATAAGAAAATTAGGGTTTTGAAGCTTGTATGTGTGAAGCAAACTCAAATAAGAAAATATTAGAAGCTAATGTTAAGGCTCCTTAGTTGAAAGGATTTACTGAGCCTCCTTAGTTGAAAAGAGTGTACTAAGCTACACGAGTTTTTCCTATGAATGAAAATGCACGAGCTTGCCTATTGAACTATGATACACAAGTTCGTATATTTAACTAATCCGCACAGGTTCAGGATAAAAAAGTAAGAAGATTTGTTCTAACAAGAGAGGCATTGACGCACGAGTTTGCTTCTGGAGCAAAGACGCACAAGCTTGTTTCTTTTACCTAAGAAGCACAAGTTCAGGGTAATAGGGTCAATATGCCTAGTTTTGAACAAGAGCTAAGACGTCCATGTTTTTACTCATTGTACTAAGGCGCACACGTTGAGGGCGAAAGAGCAAAATGCCAAGCTTTTGAAAAGAGCTAAGAAGTCCATATTTTTACTCTTTGTACTAAGGCACACACGTTGAGAGCGAAAGATTAAAACGTAAAGTTTTGTACAAGAGAGGTGAGACGCCTTAGAAAATTCTTGTGAAATTTCATCGTCAGAAAATTCATATTTAGGGTTTTTACTGAAAACACCGTAAAATCCTCATACGGAGTCTTTTTTAGATAATCTACCCCAACGTTTTAATTCCAAGAACACCATCTACCTCCTAACGTGGAAAGATTTTAGTTTTGAGTTCGTTCAAGGCCTTAAAAGGACAAAACAGATAAAAGTCGGGAAAAATTCAGGAATTTTTCAGTTGCGACTTAGTTGAATGTTTTTATCATATTTCTTAGACCGTTTCTCCGATTGATGTGATTTTTTAGCATGTTGTAGAGGATATCTATATGAAGAGTTTTTTATATAACTCATCCCTTGGTTCATTACCAATTGCTCCAAGATAACAACTTTGTACAAGACAGTGTAGAATTGCACCTGACGGGCTTAATGTAAAAAGTCTTTTAGGCCTCTTGGACTATTTGTTTGCGTCTTGGATGTTAGATAATGAATATTCATGTCATTAATTCACTTGTATAATTATAGAATATCTGGAAATTGTATAGCAAGTACCAGTGTCATTCTGATGATTTCGTATAGTAATGAATGTTGATTCATTCCGTACTTTTAATTATATATGTAGTTGGCCATACATATAGAGAGAGGACAGGGATGAGCACCTTAGAGGTGATAGGGATAAGTACCTGCCTAAAATACTCTTTGCATAATTTCAAGGTTTAATATTTCACAGACTCGAGTCTTGAGAGATAATTTTACTATTTTATCCTTGTCAAAAACCACCATCTACACTAGTATATATCGTTGGTAAGAGGTAGTTACAGTATGGGTTGTTCATACTATTTAGTGATGATTGTTACTTTCCAGTTCTTATCATATGATAAACTGTGTAAAATGTTAGATAGATATGATTGTTGCCTCTTTGAGGTAATTCATACCATCTGCTAATTGAACAACTCGTAGGAAAATAAATGGTTATTATTGTTCGAGGTAATTCATACCATCTTTCTCGGCATGTGAGTTAAGCAATGGTTATTATCGTACGAAGTAACTCATATCATCTGAGAATGATGGTTGATGTTTATGTTTCAGTTCATACCAATTATCTAGAGATGGTTACTAATCCTGTTGAGTAGTTCATATCATATGAGAAAGAAGACATGTTGATCTTGACCTAGTTCTGTGAGTTTCCAGGCCAATAATGGTCTCCCACCTATGTTGACTAACTGTAAGACCGTTAGATGTAATGGTGGGTGGTATCCGACTACTCTTAACCGGGAGATCATTAGTTGTAACTGTGGAAAGAGATATTCTATACTCACATTAACATGGAAGATTTCTTATGTCCGATTCGACGACCCTTGAAAAGAGAATTGTGTCCAGAAGGACTCGATTGGTGAAATCATATGTCGGAATTAAATTATCCTTAACAATCGATTAGTGGAATTAGTTTTTAGTTTCGATAACCCTTGTAATGAAGTTTCTTTTCATCCGGATCTCAGTATCTGAAAAATGTAAACGGTTATAATAGAAATTATATGACGGCTTTGGAGTCCCTCGAACTAAGAGCTATGTCTGCCCGTGCATATATAATTTGGGAAAATATTTATGAAAAAATTTCTTGGTAATATTGAATTGGTCCAAATAGTTTCTTATGTTGGTTCCTTAAGTGGCGCATCGGGAAGTTAGAGCTTGCCAAGCTTGTCGAAATTCGATCCGTTGGAAGCGAAAATTTTATGATCCGTCAGAATTGGTATCAGAGAAGTTCTGGTTCGCACGAGACTATGTGTTTGACACTCGTCAATGTTTTTATCGGGATGCGAAACCAGGTAACCTTCTTAACTCCTGAGTTTTGTTTTGAATTCGGGACAAAATTATTTAAAGGGGGTGATGATATTGTAAGGCCCCGAATTTTTGTTGGGGTTTAACTATCCCATTAGCCAAATTGTGCATTTAGAGTACCTAAAAATCTAATGACGAGTTCAGAGGTTAGGTGGGATATTATTTTAAAATTCATGGTACATCTTTCAAGGGCAGGGGCAACGGCTAATTAGTTGATCAAACGGTCTGTATAGATTTAGTAGGGTTAGAAGCAATTAAAGCCCTATACGAAGATATCAATCTTAGGGAAATAGGAAATGATGATGATATCTTCTATGACACTGAGTGTCAACACTATGAAATATAATAAGCTAGTTAGGATTCTAGAGTAGTTATGTTTGAGTATTGTATTACTAGTGCTACTACGTACTACTACTACCTTAAATATCTTGCATTGAAAATGATAAAACTTTAACCCTTTAGTCATGCAAGTTAAGTAGAAGAACATCATCTATGAATCAACTATAAGTACAAAGTCAAAACTTTAATTAATAGAATCATGACATTGTGAAGCAACTATTTTTGGTTCAAGCCCGACTGGTCACACTGATATAAAGATTAAAAGCCACATTATTAAAGAACCAAGATTTAACCACGCTTTATTAAGTTCCAAAGAAATCCTTACAAACGGTTATCATATGGAAACTTACAGTGAGAATGAAAATGCTTCTACAAATTAATGAATATAGAAGGAAACACATTTTAGAGAAACCAATGAGTCAATTAATCTAGTGAAGTATAAATTATTGGTGAAGTATTTGGATTGCCTCATATAATACTTTGACATAACCATAAATAAACTTTGGTCTTGACATGATTTTTTATATTCGAAAGGACTCATATGGGCATCCCTTTATTTGATGAACAAGACAATGGAAAAAATATTAATAAAATGCAAAGTGAAGGCATATCTTATAATCAACACTTTCTAAAGTAAGAAAACATGTCACTCATTTTAAAAAGCCTTTCTTTAGCAATACAGGATTGAGACCATCTTAAGATGCAAATGGTAAACAATTCATTCTTACAAAGGAAACAAGGTGATATTTGTGAACATATCCATGTAGAATGCAGACCATTAAATTAAGTGATTTATGGCTTTGGTGGATGCTTCGACATGTTGCATTAATTATTGTTCACATAAAATAATGCATTGGAAAAGCTCCTGGAACACATTTTACATGTAGGGGATCACCACCTTTGTTAATGCTATATAGAGTACGTCAAAAGGACTTGATGATTATTGCACATATAACAGGATCAATGTAGAGTAGCATATACCCCATGGTATCAGAGAGGCTACTATCAAAGGTTAAAGATGGTGTCTAAGGCTTATATAGGTTATGCGTACCAGCCTGACAATAATTGTTTGAGGGATATGCAATATTGCACAATAATATGTACTTGTTCGTTTTACAACCCACTTTTAGTCAACCATTTTCAGCGTGCCAACTGGTAACTGTATATAAGAATACCATTTTTATTCTTACGTATTGTTTTTGATTGTGATATATATGTTCCATTACTACCCCACACCGTACTATAATGGGTCATCAAAAAGATTAAGTAGTTATATTGGATATAGATTCCCAATAATTATCCGCATTTTGAAAACCTTTGACAGGCGATCTTTTAACTGCTAGATTTGCGGTTTGTCACTTTAACGATGAGGCAGTCTTGCCGTCGTTAGGGGGAGATAAGGAGAGGGATTTTCCAAGAGAACGACAGGTATAGTCGTAGTGTGTTCCCACTCTATCTCATATTGATTCTTATACTCAACAAATGTAAATGCGAAGTGAAAAGAGATAATCGATTTTCAGAATACGCAATGATATCGCTAAACTGATAAGATCACGCATACTGAATGTAAATATGCCTGCAAAGTTACAAATCCTCAGTAAATAATATACACCACAAACCAATGTATCGCTACTACACTTGGTGTAAGTGTAGTCGTGGCTCCTTAACGGAAGGTGGAGAGACCACCAGGTTCGATCAATGCTCACCTAGAAAGAAATTAGGTGAGCAAGGCACATTCTAATTCGTAGCATTAATGAAATCATCTCATTAGATTATCTCCGATTATGTCCATGAATCAATACTAGAGGACACTCCGAAGTTTAATGATTCCAGAGAATAATGAAATCCCAATAAATTATGAGAACACGCATGAGTCAGTAGAAAGATCATGCGAGCATATTGATGAATATTATTTTCATATACAATTTCTCAAAGAAATATAACATGATGAGATCGAACCACGCTCCTTGTTGTTTAATGTCAACAAGAGCATATTTGGTACATAATCCATGTAGAACTTGTTTCTTTAACAAAGATACATGTATTTGGTATGGGAGTGTTAAACCACCAAGTGTAAACCCTATGGGACATATATGATTATTTTTCAAAAGTGTAGTGAGAAAAATGAAGTCTTAAATTATAAAAAAACTCGCCTTATGGCGTGAGGTTTATGACAAAGTCCTGGAATTGTTTACCATCCGGTAATAAACGTTATAATGTTCTGCTACTTATTCAGCTTGGTAGTTTGAAAAAGACTTGCAATGAAGCATTTATATGTGGTTATTATATATCTCTGTAAGGATTAAGGGATAAAGATATTCACAAAAGTGTCTGATAGCCTTTTGTCGCCCAAATCAAATAACTCTAAACCAATGAGGGTGTTTGCAATTAGATTAAAACACTCACCTATGGATTGAAACAATCAGGCGGATTTGGTGTACCCGTCTAAGTGACCATTTAATTTGAGAAGGGATAAACAAGTAAGATATTGTCCCTTGCGTACTCACAAAGAAAAAATTCCTGATTTGGAATTGTAGATATCTATGTCGTTATTATGGATATGATTTATACTCTTGATACAATAAGAGATTTCACAAGATGCTTGAAGTATAATTTAAGATGAAAAACCTAGGGAAAGATCGATCGAACACCGATCTTGTGGTATATTATTCCACCAGGTTGCACATGTCCAAAGTTGTCAGGAAATTTAATAAGGACATGCATCCTGCTATCATGTGAGATGACCAATTCGTCTAAAGGAATATGACGAGGACGTGTTGAAAGATGAAATTCCCGTATCTAAGTGCAATAAATGCATTGTTGTACTTAGCATAATGTACTAGACCAAATATTTCATCCTCAGTAAACTTGTTAGCGTGATATAGCTCAGCGCCGACACAATGTCATTGGAATGGTATAATGAATGTAATCATATACTTAAAAGGATCCATAAAAATGATTATTTTTTATCTCTGCAAAGACATAAAGATGACTGCTAATGGAAGTGTAATCCAAAAGTTGTTGATTAATTATAAAGGAACAATAATCTCTTCTCCCATGAAAGTAATCATGGGGAGACATGGTAGACTTATTTATTAACTCATTACCTATATTCACATTTGAAAAGTACATGACTAAAGGAACTGCCTGGAAACTCCCCTGTATGGAATCATAGGGAGATGTTGACATATGGAGGAGGATCTAAGGATATGATGTCGATATATTTTACTTCAATATTAGTGTTTCCCATAGGGTTTTTGTTATTCGACAAGGTTTTTAGCGAGACAAGGATAACTACACCAGATATATGTTGAATGTTGAAGACCTACTAAACAATATCGAAATCAAAGAAGTGAAACACATTCCAAGTTATATAGGCGGAGAAGTCAAATATCTTAGATTAAGAAAATTATATGGATTTTATAAATATACATCCCCTTTCCTATATTATCCTTACTTTTTGATGAAAACTAGATACGTTAATCTATTTTAAATGTAATACTACTATTATAATAATAGCACGTTTGGTTCGGGTAGTTGGGAGCCCAGGAATCGTATTCCAAGGGAATAGGCCCAATTCCCCCGACCAAACAGTCCATCCAAAGTCAGAATTCAATTCCTAGGGATTGTAATTAAATTCCGAAGGTAAACACGGGAATTATCATTAGAATAACTAAATTGTCCTCAGATTCATTATCATTAAACACGGGAAGTATTTTCATTTTCAGTTTCTATTCTACTTGAGAGAAGAGACAACGAGAGTAGAGATTGGGAGATTGAGATAAGAGATTGACAGATTGAGAGATGATAATTTGATTTTCATCTCTCAGTGATCTACTTCAATAATTTGATTTCTCTTTCGAATAGGTAAGGGTTTTATTTGATTTATCTTTCGAATTGAATTAGATCTGCTTCGATAACTTGATGATTCGTTGAATAAGCATGCATATGATAATGTAGTTTGAAACCTAGAAAGATATAAATCATTCTGATCTCATGATTAGCAGTTGGGATTTTGTGAAAATCTAAATTAGGGTTTTGAACAAAAATTGAGATTTTCTTCCTACTTCTGTCTAATCTATCATTCATGAAAATTGATGAAATGGGTATCTATCAATCCTTTTGACTTCGTGTTTTATTATCCTGATTTTGTAATTTCTTGAGTTGGGGATTGATCATGGAAACTAGGGTTTCACCCTGTAATTTTGGGGCTTTTTCATGAATATATGTTAATTTCTAATTCATGCAAATTGATAAAGGGTTCTCTGTACATGTATCTTAATTTAGTGCAGAGAGATAGACATCTTTGACAGGCTTCGATGAACTTTATTTGATAAGATGTACTTTAGATATCACATATGCATATTCAGATTCAGTAGTGTAGTGCATTTCTGTATTTACTAGTTGTGATATGAAGGCTAACACATATCTACATTATTATTATTTTTGTTAGATTCTGAATGTAGTTTATATAGCAGAAATGTGTAGTTTGTTATATAACAACTGAATTTTGTGTCTCTTAGTTTTTTTACTGAGAATGAGTTGTTGTCTTTTCCAGTATGGCTCCTCTAATGCTGCAAAGAAAAGAAAACTTGAAGTGATGACCGATAATGTTAGGACAACAACGGATGTTGTAACTTTGTTTTATGTCTATTTTTATTCATATGTATTGTGATATTAAAGTTTCGTATTGAGATCCAATGATCGTTTTGAAATGATTATTGTACGATTTTGGGTGATGCAAGATCTTGTTTACAAAAGTGACACAACATGTAAATCACAGCTTCGTCTCAATAGACGTACATTTCGAATTCTTTGTCCTAAGATGCGCACTATTAGCGGACTAGAAAATAATAGGAAATGTGATGTTGAGGAAATGGTCGCAATCTTTTTTCATGTAACTGCACATCACCATAAAAATAGAGTTGTAGAGTTTACATTCAAGCGATCCGGAGAAACCATTAGTAGACATGTGAACACGGTCTTGAAAGAAGTTATTAGGCTTCAAGGGGAGTTGCTTAAAGAACCAGTAACAGTGGCTACAAGTTCTGTTGACCAACTTTAAGGTATGAGCTTGAATTTAGATATTTAATCTCTTTTAAACATATACTTCTCATCTGTGATGTATCTTAATTTAACCGCTTGTTTACCTTTAGAATTGTTTAGGGGCATTAGATGGAACACATATTAGTGTCCATGTTGCTACTGTAGAAAACCCTAGGTATCGTACAAGGAAGAGTTCAATTGTCCTATCATGCTTGCCACCTTTATAACCCATAAACCTTTTGGAGTAAACAAGGTGTGGTTTGGACATCTTAGTTATAACGAACTCATTCAAGAGAACTAACGCAATCAGGTTCAAGGTGCAGGCTTACAAATTAGATAAGACTTTTTATAATACTAAAAAATATCTTAGAGACCGGAACTATAATCACTTTGGGAATATAAACACTTAGATAGCTAGATTTAAAGCTCAACTGGAACATATGCTTAGTAACAATAATGCTAATGATCTTAGAATTGTAATTTTAGCCACTACTTTTGATTGGCAGTGTGAGTACGTTGATCAGCCGCTACTTTTGATTGAAAAATCTAGTTGCGGACTTGATACACTTTGTGAAGATCATTTTCTTTTGATTCTGAGTAACTAAAAATAGAGGAATAATAGATGTAGGCTCCGTGATATCGTACTGAATTTGAATGATTCTGATTTTGAGTAATGTCAAAGTGAACATCTTATCTTACTTGAACGATGGTACTGCAATTTCTTTAAGCATCTTCTGAAGACAATGTGTAGAAGATGTAACGGCTGTTTTTTATCTTTTTGTTGATTGGTTTTTCTTCTTAAATTCAACGTACAGTACATGTGCAGTTGTGTGGTTAACAATATATTTTTGTTGATTGGTTTTAGTATATATATATTTAACCATATTTGATGGAGTTTAGAAACACAATATTTCATAAACTACCCTTTGGTAGGTATGTAAGTTGAGTGACTTGATCTGCCTCAGGATTACTAGTGTTTTATTTATTCTGAATTGAGATGGGTTTCTGGACTAAAATTGTGTTGTTTGTGGTTTTTGCAGTCTCATACAAGTGCAAAGGGAGTGTATGGGAAACCATTCCCTCATTTAGATGCATTGGTTGACATATTTTCTGAAGATATGGAAAATGGAAAAGGAGCTACTTCACTTGTTTAAGAGCTAGAAGAGATACAGAAAGAATATGAACAAGAAAAAGAACAAGAAACTGAACAAGAGAATGACCAAGAGAAAAGTAACCAGTCTGAATCAAACAGTGGTAAAGGTAGAAGGAAAAAGGTTCGTTCATCATCCTTTGATATTGGATTCGGTGAATCAAGTGGGGTTGCAAATGGCCTTAGTCTGATGGCTTCTTCATTTGACAAATTTATGACAGGTACACTTCAACACTTTGAAATGTTTCGTGGGTCACTAACTCAAGAAGCCGATGTAAACAAACAATTGTTCGAGGAGTTGAAAAAGATAGATGGCCTCAGTAAAGATGATGTGATAGATATCGCATCAATTATACTCGATTCATCTACAAAAATAAAGGTTTTCTTCGGCATGGGGGAAGAAAAACGAGCAAACTATGTGAATGGCCATGATTCTTAAGTGATGAAGTTAATTAAGCTTTTATGGCTATGCATTTTTAATTTTGCGACTTTGAACAGGATTTTGAATTTTGCATTTTGAACCGGATTCTTAAGTTATGCAATGGTTAAGATTTTCTTTAGTAATACTTTGTCATCATATGTTTAAGTTTTACAAAAAAAAATTGAATTTTGCGTCTTTGAATATTATGAAACAATAACAAACAATATTTTAGTTTAGAAGTTTGAAATTTAAAATTTTAAAATTGGTTTGTTTTTATGTATTATAATTTCAAAGAGGAAGAAGGGTGTTAAAGTGATTTAGGACATATCAATTACCATGTAATTGGATTATGTCAACCAAACAATACAATTTGAATTTAGAATCCGATTCTTAGGAATTCAATTCCAGGAATTGGATTACCTTGTAATCCAATAACTTGAACCAAACGCCATATAAGGGTATACAGTAAAACCTCTATAAATTAATAATGTTGGGACCGGGATATTTTATTAATTTAGCGAGATATTATTATATCGATAAATTAATAATTTATTAATTTAAAGAGGTTTTACGCATTACCTTTAAATTTCCAAGTCCAATGTACTAGTTACAATGTATATTAGTTAGAGATGAAAAATAAATTACAAAAACAAGTTCCAAGGCACATTTTATGAATGTACATTCACAAATTAATTGAATTTGTCAAGTTCATTGTTTTTGAATAAGTAAAAAGTTAGTTCATGGTACCAAAAAGTTGGTCCATGGTACCAACGCAGTACATTAAACATGGTTAGAAATTGATCACTATAAAATGTCCATTGAAATTTTTTAAAATCACATCAACTATGGCTCCTAAACTAAAAGGTGTTCAAAAATCAACAATGAACGACAACGAAAATTGTTATGCGAGTATAAGAGAGATCACCAAGGATGCACTCAACAAGATTTGGTGCAGTGGGTTGACAAAACTTTCAATTTGAAAGTTAGTCAAGGAACAATATCAAACACTCTCAAGCGATCATCAGAGTTCCTATCAGCTGACTTTGACAAAGGTGGATCTTCCAAGCGTCACAAACCAGCCATGTACCCGGACATGGAGAAAGTTGTTTATGAATGGTTTCTCCAACATCAAGAGACGTGTGAATATAACAGGAGAGCTAATCATAGAGAAGGCGGTTGAGGCGCTGAAGCTTTTGTATCCACAGGATTCTTCAGAGCATAAACTTTCACAAGGATGGCTTGACAAATTTAAGTTAAGGCATGGTATCAAATCATATCGCCGTTTCGGAGAAAGTGGCTCAGTCGACACACATGACATGGAGAAGAAATTGAAGTCTATAAGGGAAAAAATTGATCAATTTCCTATGAAAGATGTTTGTAATATGGATGAAACTGGTTTGTTTTACAGGTTACAAGCTGACCATTCACTTGCAACAAAACAACTTGAAGGTAGGAAACAGGACAAGGAAAGACTTACAATTGTTATTTGTTGCAATGAGGATGGCTCGAAAAAAATTCCTCTATGGATCATTGGTAAGTATGCAAAGCCACGTTGTTGTAAGAATATCAACATGAATAGCCTAGATTGTGAATACCGTGCCAACAAAAGAGCATGGATGACTGGGTTGCTTTTCGAAGAATATGTTCGTTGGCTGGATGAAAAAATGCACGGTCGAAAAATTCTCTTGGTAGTGGATAATTGTCCAACCCATTCAAATAATATCCAAGGGTTGCAAAACATTGAGTTATTTTTTCTACCGCCAAACATGACTTCAAAAATTCAACCATGTGATGCTGGGATAATTAGAGCCTTTAAAATGTACTACCGTAAAAGGTTTTACTGTAAGATTTTGGAAGGTTATGAGTTGGACATTTCTTCTCCGGAAAAGATTAATGTTTTAGATGATATCAATTTGGCCGTCTCAGCTTGGAGAAATGTGCAACAAGAGGCCATAGTAAATTGCTTTCGACACTGTAAAATTCGTTCGGCGAATCCAACCGGCTCAAGTGATTTAAACGATGTAAATTCTGGGGAAGACATTCGTGAGCTTGAGAACTTGATTACAGGTATGCATTATCGGCACAAAATGGATGTGAATCACTTGCTAGATTATCCTGGTGAAAATAATGAATGTTACGAGGTTCAAAGCATTGAAGAAATTGTGGCGGATACCATTCAAAATCCGGTCGATGACGAAGTTGAGGATGATTCAATAGCTTTGGAACCGGTCACTCGGATAGAAGCATTGCAAGCGGCAACAACTCTTCACAACTTTTTGTTGCAATACGAGAAGACAATGCCCCAACTCTTAAGTGCAATGAGGAGATTTAAAGATGAACTCAATATAGATTTGAAGTTCAACAAAAAACAAATGACTATAGATTCATTTTTTACTAGACAATCTTAGAATTTGGAATCTTTTAGTAATTATTAATTTATAGTTTCATTGGGACCAATATATATACACTGGGATTTCAAAAAAGTTATTATCTTATTATTTTATCGATTTGGGTCCAATTTTATACTGGTCCCAAGTTGGGACTGGACAAATTATTAATTTTATCGAGGTTATTAATTTATCGAGTATTAATTTATAGAGGTTTTACTGTACATGGAAAGAACTATCTAGGAATTAGAACTATGCCTATATAGATGAACAACCAAAACCTAAAGGGAATTTTAGACTCAGGCCCAAAAAAAATATTATTCTTGTTGTCAGGCCCAAAATATTTTTCAATTTCTGTGACACTCATAATTATTTAAAATTATAAAAAATATTTAAATAACTCGTTATGCATCGTATATTTTTAGGGGTATAATTGGTAATCAAACTAGAATATAACATATCTAAAAATCCGTGCCTTGAAATTTTACAAATTTTATCTCGTTGGAAAGCTTTTTAAAGAAATCTACACAACGAGTATAAACAACAATATCAAATTTATTTATTTTTTTACGAAAATCAGAGGTGTTTGTTCTTTTAGGCACAAACTTTGAAAAATGGATACATAACCGTTATGCAACCACTACAAATGATGCATAACATATTATGCAACCATATTTTGGTTTATGCATTCACTAATTTGGTTATCCAACCACTAAAACAATGTATATGCCTAAAAAATTCCAACAAAACAAGGATGCATAGCGAATTCTGCAACCACCGTAAAAGATACATAACATTGCATATACATTATGCAACCATATGAAATGCATTCACTAATTTGCATATACATTATGCAATCATATTTTGAAAATAACTATATGTATGTTTTTAAGAAAAACATTCCAACAACAAAAGGATCCATAATACGATATCCAGTCATTTTCTCAAACGCAAACATATTATGCAGATTGTGTTGTAGGTGCATAAAAGGTTATGCGACCACTTTTTGGCTGATTTCAGTGCTAACAAAAAAAATTGATGTGTAATGCATTATGCAATCATTTCTAGGATGCATAATAGATTATGTGGCCATTTTTATAGCTGTATAATAGATTATGCAACCATTTTTTTATTTTAGTGCTAACAAAAAAAAGATGCATAATACATTCTACAACCATTTTTCGATTACATAATAGGTTATGCAGACATTTTTGTTGCTACATAACAGATTATGCAGCCACAAAAAAAATGCATATATAGTAATATGAACATCATAGACAAAAAAACAAAAAAATAAGTTTCCAAAAATTCTACAGTTACTATGAATAATAAATCATGCAATTTCGATATGAAAAGAACAATTACTTGATCATCGTTAATAATAAATCAAATAAAGAAATGAAAATTTTGTTTCGCAATTTCTACTTAATTACTTCGATTGGATTTTCAATCTGGTTATGAATTGCACACAAGTTTCCCCAGTAACTCGAGTCTACCACCACCCTTATATCCCTTAAAAATAATTAAAAGGTAGTGATGAAATATACTTGAACTTCTCATCCGCCAGATCGTAGGCAACAATCATCCCGTGATCCTTTGTCTCTCTTGCCAATCCAATGAATTGCTCCATTGGTAAAGAGGCATGACACATAGAATCTGTAAGGGATGCTTTCTTTCTTTTCCTCCCATCCACTTTCATAGCCAAAAGTATATACTTCCATATATCTATGTTGCCCGCTGCCAGTTAAGAGCTTGTAACTGCATTTAACAAACTTATACTCATTTGTGGAAGGAATGTATCCAAATCCAACCTATAACCACCATGAATATGGTTCTCTTTGCATGGAAGAACAAGGAATTCTCCACTTACTAGATTACAAATAACACCAGAAGGAATGACTTGGTTATTATATGAGTAAAGACAAAGCAAGACATTGCATGCCATGTGATAATAAAAATAAAATTACCTGGCTCGCAAACTGTAATCTAAGCCATTACATCCCAAAATATTGATGGAGCTACGTTTTTGTGTTGTAAAAATGAAACATAACTTAAATATCAAAGAAAGAGTTGGCATTATTACTGTGAGTACCAAAAAAACAATATCAACATGCGGCAGACTTTTATGTAGTGTGAAGGTTTTTTTAGTGCCAGCTACCTCGGTCGAGTGCTTATTATCAAGCTCATTAGTTGTTAAGGAACAAAAGGATGCATCTGTTGAAGCAATGATGGGGGTTTTGAGATTAAGCAAACAAGACAACTGACACGTGTTATGCATTTTGGATTGGTGGCATATAGTGAAAGGAAGTGAAGGATTAGACTAAGGTTAAACTATTCTTGTCCGTAATACTAAAAGTAATCTTGTCCCGCACCCACTTCATAAACCATTCTGACCGCACACCATCTTTTCAATCTTGTCCCGAACCCACCTCATACGTCATCTGTTCGCAGCATAATTCTTCCCGCAACACTAAAGCCTATCTCATTCCGCTAAGCCAGCACCATTTAGTCCGTAAGCCCGCAACATCATTTGTCCGCACCACCATTTGTCTGCATCATCATTTTGTCCGCAGTATTTAGTCTCGCACCAAAATCACACTAAAGATATTCAAGGATAAGATCAACATTGACACATGGCAAATCAATATCGACACATGACAATTTAATATCTACACATGGCGAATCAATATTGACACGTGGCAAATCAATATTGACACGTGGCGGATCATCCCTTTATAAACAAAACAAATGTATTAGAGGGGGAACTTTTGGCTGGATGGGAGATTTTTTTTCCTGGAGGGAGAATGAAGAGATTCTGTAATGGAGTTCTATCTCCTTATAACACTCAACTATCAATAAACTCAATCAACTTTCATTACCCGTGGACGTAGGCAGATCTCTGCCGAACCACGTTATATAATTGTGTCAATCCCATCTTTTATTGGATATGTTATGATTTCATCATAATTGTTTTTTTTTACTCATCAAAATTATTGGTTGTGTTATCATGAAAATGGTAACCAAAATTTGGCGCTAGAAACAGGGAAGTTTAAAGGATTTATCTACCTGTGTCCTTAAAGATCAAGAGTGATTTTTTCTTCCGATGTTTTACTCTATTCATCTTGTACTTATACGTACAGACCTGGAGTTTTTGAGAAAACTTTTGAAGAAAGCCTTCTGGGGTTGCAGAAATGGATTGAACCTGTGAACTCGGAAAAGATCAAACAAGTCGGACAAGACGGCCACTTCGGAAAGGCAACTGCTGCTGTAATGAAAGATGGAAAACAGATTTGACGAAAATGAAAGTGGAAGAAGTTCTCATCGGCACAGAAACTTAAACGACGGATCTTCCTCTTATCCCCTTTATTTCTCTCTTAAGAATTCAGATCTGAGAATTCGAATACAAAAGTTTTAAGAAAAATCCTTTTCATAGAAACTAGGGTATGTTCATCAACAAAAATTGATTTTTCTTTCAAAACCTTAACATAATATCAATTTTGATGGAGGATCCACCATCAACAGGTCCTTTTTTACAAACCCATTTTGATTTTTTCGAAAACTCTTAGTGACAACATTTGGGGTTTTTGTGATTTTAAACTTTTAATCTTTACTCGATCTATAAAACAAAATCAGATAAAATTCTGGATTATGCATTTTTTGTTTCAAATAAAACAATTCGGCTTAAATTCTCTCTTAGATATTCATTGAATTGATATGTTGTCTGCGGTTATGATCAAGTGAATTATCTCTAGTGTATGTTTTTCATGATGGACAGTGGAGCCACTTAACATCGCAGCAGGAACTCACAGTCATACCAAAGCGTTTCGGGCAGCACCAATTATTATCTTCTGCTATCATGGAATCATGTTTATTGCTACCTCTCCAATCTCGCTGACAAGAAGTGCTCGGATCATCCACCTAGTGCATCTGCATCAATCGTCTCGGTCCGCAGCATCTTGGACAAGCTAAGACATAGCAGTCATTCGAATCGCAATCAATTCAGCTTTGAATGAATCATCCAAGAGTCTGGACAAAGTGCCACAACTCAGCCCGGACTCGTTCATTTAGGAGGAGTAAAACCAACCGTTCAAAATAGTCATCTCGGAAAAGTTTAAGTCAGTTCATTTCAGAACAATACATGTGCGTCGGACATTCGGATCCATACATTCAGAACTCGGACGTGATACAACCAGCGAGTTCAACTTGGATTGCCAACTCGGCCCAGCCTGTTCAAGACAAATTAACTTATAGCGTCCACCTAGCACTAAAAGAATACAAATTAACTCACAGATCGGTACCCTCATAACACAGCAGACGCAAGCCTGGATAGTAGAAAAAGAGCGAGATTCGGCTCAAAAGCAAAGAGCTAAACTATAACAGCGTCACTAGCAGTTCGTTATCTCAGCAAGCTAAGTATCATTTACCTTGAAGATCCCATACGAATGTCATAAGATAATATAACATCTGAATGATCAGCCGAATTGGATTGTTTTGATTTTGTTATCCTTTTCGTTGAAAACTAATTAGGTAGCTCTCTCCCACCATGAAAAACACTGATTGAGATTATCATATTTGAGTAACGAACCCATGTTGGATTTTATAAACTTCATCTGATGCATATAGTTATCAGTTTAAAATCCCAATTTTCTTTATTTCAAGAGAAACCACATTTTTTGTTGAGAAATGAGCTAACCTTTTATATTGCACACTACGTTAATAAAGTATCATATGCCATCTGAGCATTTCATTATTTAGCAAATACCCTTAGTGTAGCGGACATTTAGCTTCATTGTCCACCCATGACAATATGAGCAACATCTACATCTTACTGTGATATTTGAGAAAAGTTAATTCATACCATTTACAGCTCATTAACAGGGTGTAGTCACAAGTGTTGTTGGTATATAGTCTCACACATTGTTTAGTAGCATGAGCAGTCACTTCGATTCATCATCTGATCCATGTTAAAATACCTTATGGATTCATACATTGTATTTTTGCTAGTCTCTCACTAAAAACATTGCTAATGCTAAAATTGCATTTACGGTACTACTGAAATTGCTACCAGTTACCATTTTGAATATTATGAACTGCTGTAATTCTTAAAATATTTTAATGAAATGCGAGGATACCTTTGAAAGGCACTTCAGAGATGCAGCGGTCATGCGATGATGTACTAGGGGCAGTTTACAAAGAAACCAAGTTTTTAGCTGGGAAATAAGCTAAATATTACGCGCCTTTTATGTATTTCATTTCGATAATTTACTAACCCTCAATAGATTCGTTACTTCCCATTGCTCATAATTTTTTGTTTTATATGCCTTGTACTTCTTAACATAAGTCAGCAATTCATAAATACTTCATATAAGCATTCGAGGATTGACACTTCTAATTGCTTATATTTCACATGAAGAATACTCATTGGATACTTCTATTTATTTTGTATACTTCATACTTCTTATTCAAGAACCATACTTCTCATCAGTCAAGAATCGATATTTCTTATTACTTATACTTCATATGAATTATGAGAAAAATACTCATTGGATATTTTTTATATTTTGTGTGGGTATCTAAATGCTTCTTCGGGAATTATTATTTGAGAATAGGATACTTCTCATATACTTCTCAAAGATACTTCTCATATACAATTTGCGAATGCTTTGGTTTTCTTATCCAAAGGATATTATTATTCGAGGATTGATACTTCTTATTTGAAATACGTCTTATTAGATATACTTACTTATGACGTATACACTTCGATGGATGGCATCATTTCTCTGATATTCTATTAATCCGTATACTTCTACAAAGAATACATATTTAAGGATTGTTACTTCTTACCTTCAATACTCTCTTGATGATCGTCGCGAGAGGATACAATCAGCTCCATTCAACTCACATATGGCCATACTTATATTATACAAGATATTACGGGACAAGGTTCATACCACTTGCGGAATATGAATGGAGAAATTTTACGGCTTCCGTGGAACGCACAATATCTCAAACCATATTACCCCTAAACCATCAATGCAATCATACAATAATTTGGCTTCATACTAGGTAAAGCAGAACAAATGCAATCTCTCTAGAAAGTCCATGTAAATGTCTATGAGTGTATAACTGTTGGATCTTTCGCCACGGAGATGCCTAACATGACATTAATTATTGTATCAGGTACTCTCCATTTCATGAGGTGCGCTACAACCCTTCAAAGTAACTCAAGGTACAAAATTACCGTGCGGTTAATCAATACACACTCATTCAATGCACTAACAATCAATATATATTCATAAATTGTTTTGCAGGGACAAAAATACAAGATAAAATGAAAGTGCAAGTACAATTTGAAAGAAGGAAAAACTAAGCAAGAACAAAGCAGAAATGTTACAAAGCAGAAGAACAACAAGATGATCTTCGAATCAAAATACAGACCAGTAAATAATTTTCTGATCAAGGAAATAAAATGATCATGATAGTACAACCAGACATCAACAAGATTGAATCAATGACATTTTATCAATCTATTTATCATTTCTAGTTATAACATGTGGGATGATATCTTTACACTAATGTGCGCTTATGTGTAAGTTTGGCAGCAAAACTCTATTATTAAATGGATCAGGTTCATCCTTTTATCATGAAAAGGCTAGGCGCAAGGCAACCGCAGGGGCATCACATGATCTAGGAACAAGATGCTCTTGACCATTGCCAAGAAACACAAACAAGAAAATAGCAGCATCATACCTAGCCAAGACGCCGCAGAGCATCAGCAACATCAACCACCAAAGTACAGTACGAACAAGACGTGAAGTCATTTTCTTAAGAATTGTTCTTCGAACAAACCTTAAGAAAAGGGGCAAATTGTGAGTACCAAAAAACAATATCAACACGTGGCAGACTTTTATGTAGTGTGAAGGTTTTTTAGTGCCAGCTACCTCGGTCGAATGCTTATTACTCAAGCTCATTAGTTGTTAAGGAACAAAATGATGCATCTGTTGAAGCAATGATGGGGGATTTTAAGGTCAAGCAAACAAAACAACTGACACGTGTTATGCATTTTGGATTGGTGGCATACAGTGAAAGGAAGTGGCATACAGTGAAAGGAAGTGAAGGATTAGACTAAGGTCAAACTATTCTTTCTACAACATTAAAAGTAATCTTGTCCCGCACCCACTTCATAAACCATTCTGACCGTACACCATCTTTTCAATCTTGTCCTTCACCCACCTCATACGTCATCTGCTCGCAGTACAATTCTTCCCCCAACACTAAATCCCATCTCATTCTGCAACATTAAGCCAGCACCATTTAGCCCGCAAGCCCGCAACATCATTTACCCGCACCACCATTTGTCCACACGATCATCTTGCCCGCAGCATTTAATCTCGCACCAAAATTAGACTAAGGATATTCAAGGATAAGATCAACATTGACACATGGCAAATCAATATCGACACATGGCAATTCAATATCGACACATGGCAAATCAAAATTTACACGTGGCAAATCAATATTGACACGTGACGGATCATCCCTTTATAAACAAAACAAATGTATTAGAGGGGGAACTTTTGGTTGGATGGGAGATTTGTTTTCCTGGAGAGAGAGAATGAAGAGATTCTGTAATGGAGTTCTATCTCCCTGTAACACTCAACTATCAATAAACTCAATCAACTTTCATTACCCGTGGACGTAGGCAGATCTCTGTCGAACCACGTTATATAATTGTATCAATCTCATCTTTTATTAGATATATTATGATTTTATCATAATTACTTTTTTCTGCTCATCAAAATTATTGGTTGTGTTATCATGAAAATGATAACCACAATTACTACCCTTCCAACCAAGCTTTCAAGAAGATCATTTTTCTTGTCAATCAACATACCTCTAGCTTTCATACTCTCGCCTAAAAATCCAACGAAAGCACTCACAAAATCAAATCTAGGGTAAATAGTGTTTGTGCCAAAAATCTCTTCAGCACAAAACAACCAAAATCATCAAAAATCAACCAAAAGAAGAAGAAATTGTACACAATCAGTTAACGGGGTTCGGCTATGAATAGCTTACGTCCACGGGTAGTGAAATTGAAGGGTTTTTATTGATCAATTGAAGGTTACAAATACAGAGAATTCCATTGAAGTTATCATGTTTACAGTGAGATTTAGTTTCTAGAGAGCCAGAGTCCGATCCCCCCTTTGTCTTTCTTTCTTTCCTTTTAAACGAAAATCCATCAGCTTGGATCGATACCCAACTTGGATGGATGAGTCACCCAACTTGGATCGATGAGTCACCCAACTCTATTACGTGGCGTCCTCTAATCGTCCCATGTGTCGACCCAATCTCTTCCAGATATTTCCATGTGGCTTCTCCCTATCCGTCCACTTGTCGATCTAATCTTCTTAACCTACGGGACTGGTTCGATCCATGGTTCGATCCCTGGTTCGATCCATGGTTCGATCCCTGGTTCGATCCATGGTTCGATGCCTGGTACGATCCCTGGTTCGATCCCTGGTACGATCCTTGGTACGATCCAACAGCATTTCGATCATGCATCGGGACATCTTGTACTCCACTGATATTGCTGCCACGTGTCAAGCAACTTTTTGATACTCACACCCATAAAAAAGATTAGACTTTGCCGAATTTTCTATCCGGTGAGTTGACTCACTGAGTTTGATAACTCAGTTGAGCAAGACCAATTAGACCGAGTCAGATTAGCTGACTCGGCTAACCCACCTTTCCTAAAAAAAAAAAAACAAATAAATAAATAAATAAAAAAGTGTACATATATATAAAAAGTGCATACATATATATATATATATAATTATAAATTACATTAAATTAAATTGTGATAGCTAGATAATTATTATCGCAGCTTTAATAGATGAGAAAAAACATATACCGATCCGCAAGCATGAGCATTTCGGAAAAGATAATTATGCATTATCTTTTTTAAATTTTCGATTATAAAGTTTATAATATTAATTGCATATTAGAAGTAGCAATTATAAATTTAAGAATGATTATTGATTATCATCTTTAAATGATTCAATCATGATTTCTCTTAATTGCTCAAAAAGCATGAGCTTATTTGATTTGTATACGCATCATCTGTCATACAGTCTAAATTGATCAAATGATTTCAATAATATCTGAATCGTATGTGATATCATGCATGATAATTAATCACATAATCATAGAAACTTATTGATTTAATATGATAAATTTTTAGTCTGAACAAATTCTAATTTGTTTGATGAGATTTAACAGTAATATTCAATTAAAAGCATGAAAATCATTTTTAGCTTGTACCCATTTAATGTCATGAAATGTTTAAGACATTTTTATGAGATGTGAAGATACCTATGAAGGACACTTCGGAGATGCGGCAGCTGTGCAATAATAATGCACTGGGGGGCATGCTAAAAAGAAATCAAAGGTTTAGCTATAAAATGGGCTAAATATTGCGCGCCAATTAGGTATTTCATTTCAATAATTACTTAATACAAAATAAATAATATTATTCGCCAGTTATATGCCTTGTACTTCTTAGCATAAGGCGACAATTGATAGATACTTCAAACGGCTCATACTTCATGAAGAATATTCAGTAAATACTTCAATTTATTCTGAACTTCTTTGAAAAGGCGATGCCTCTTATATTTCTTGCGGAAATCTGAACGTTCCAACATGAATTATTATTCAAAAATGGGGATCTCTTTCAACCTATCATCAAATATTTCTGGAAGGAGAATACTTCTACATTCGTATACTTCTGATTTCTCAAACAGTAATTACTTCGGAATATTCATCTGGATAATTCTCATGTCTTATTTAAAAATATATGTCATATTGTATTTCTATATATGCTTCTCATGTATATAGAAGAATATGGGATATGTCTTAAATAAGAAATGAGAAATGAGAAATATCTGGATGATTTTTCAAGTATAATTCTCATCTATATTTCAGGTATATTTCTTACCGATATTTCTCCGTTCAGGAGACAAAAAAAAAAAAAAAAAAGACTGGTGGGTGCATCCCCAATGAGGGAACTCATATAAAAGTCTTGAAATAAGGCTAATGGACGCATCCCCAAAGAGGGAACCCATGTAAGAGTCTTAATAAAATGATGGACCACACATAATTTACTCCATGCCAGGGATAAATTAGGCGTGTGATCCTACAATGCTCAGTGGCTAGAGCAAATTTATGGGACACATTAATTTACTCCATGCCCGAGATAGATTAAGCGTGTGTTCCTACCGAGCTCCGTGGCTGGAGACATGATAAGAGTATTAGGTCGCAGAACCTATGAAAGAGTCTTGATACAAAATACTCATTTTTCAGAGTCCGGTTATCATTTTTCAGAGTACGGTTCGGGACCAACCCTGTATCTTACTCCTGGCTCGGGTTTGTTTCGTATGTGTGGGATCTCGATTCATTGTACTCATGAAAAAATGTTTAACCCAACGATCAGTATATATATAAAATTCTGCTTTGTAGGGACAAAAATATGACGAAGCCATGAAAATACACAAGTCTAAAGTGCTACCGTTGCACAAATTTGAAGTATTGTTAATCCGAAGCATGGATTGCACTAAGGACACTTCAGACCGACATCATGGTTCGGTCCCTAAGCAATGTCATCACTTCCCGAACAAGGAAAGAAAATCTTTAACGATACAACTAACGATAAGTATCCTTTATTTCTTTGACTTAAAATTTTCTCTTGCTTTAATTTTTCTTGTTTGTATAAGTCATGAAAAGGACTCTTATTGTAAGGTGAACAGGCTAAAATGCCACCCACCACAATTATCGGAATGTCTGGCGCAAATAGGCTTTAGCGCGTATAAAGAAAATTACGCCCAATGAATAACCTGACATGTGACCCGTTCCGATTGTTACTTTGAATTTGAATTCCTGATTGATATATACATGAAATGATATTATTACGCTAATATGCGCTTATGTATAAGGACGATTAGAGGACGCCACGTAATAGAGTTGGGTGACTCATCGATCCAAGTTGGGTATCGGTCCAAGCTGATGGATTTTCGTTTAAAAGGAAAGAAAGAAAGACAAATGGGGGATCGGACTCTGGCTCTCTAGAAACTAAATCTCACTGTAAACATGATAACTTCAATGGAATTCTCTGTATTTGTAACCTTCAATTGATCAATAAAAACCCTTCAATTTCACTACCCGTGGACGTAAGCTATCCATAGCCGAACCACGTTAACTGATTGTGTACAATTTCTTCTCTTCTTTTGGTTGATTTTTGATGATTTTGGTTGTTTTGTGCTGAAGAGATTTTTGGCACAAACAATGGGTATTCCAGCCTGATTCATGCTATTAAAATCTGTCTTTCCCTGCAATGATTCTTACAGGTTCATACTAACAAAAACATATGAAACCAATTTCATGCATACAAGAGAAATTTCCCTTTAGAGCTTTAGTTGTTAAACTAATGAGCAAATGAATCTAATTCTTAAAAACTAACTCATCTATACAGGATCTGAATGTACAAACATACATATAGGATATTTATTGAGGATTAAAGTATATGAGATTGAAAAAGAGATTATAACACAATCACCATGTGAGCCTATACAGGCTATAGCTTGTCAACATCGAATGCATAATCCAGGTTCAAAAGCATTACAGGCACGACATCTATTCTCTAAGAAACATCAGATTGGTCTCAATAAAATTAGATATGAAGTTTGAGTCATTTAAGGATCAAATTAGACTTGGAATAAACATTCAGCGGAGAAAACTCAATGCTAATTGCAAGCTACAGAAGAAACTCAAGGATAGTGCTATGAGTTAAAATTAAAACTCAATCATCATGAGCTATGAATTCATTTCAAAATGATGCTAATATTTTGATTACTACATGCTAAAATTAAAATACATCATATGTATAAATCAATTACATTCACAGATCATGGAGATTTCAATCATGTCAGATTGCCAAATTTTACTATTCATGTTCACATTTTAATTTACAAAAGAACGATCATAATGAATAATATTCACTGTATAGTCACAGGCAGACAATCAGTCATCTTATCATATCAATCATATAATCAGAGAAAATTGAGATTGTGTATGTATAGGAGTAAAGCCAGATTTCTAATACTTAAGTACTTATTAGTGAAAAGATCACATAAATACTTAGCTCTTTGATGAGACTTATTGTGAGAACTGCGACATCCAAAAGTTGAGGCTCCCACATCCAAGGCTATTCTGAACTTCTCGGCATAATCTGGAACTTATTGATAGTCTATCTTCTAGAATTGCATTCCTTTAAACATTAATGGTGTGTAGCACCTATCACTCAATTATGAACTTTCACAAGAAACTTATTAGTGAACAAACATGAATTTAACATAATCTTCCTATCAAAGATTCATATATATGCAAATATGAAGCTATATAAGTTAACTTGATTTTAAAAGAATCACAAAGAGCTATTATAGCACTTTTTCCATCTTCAAGGATAAAGCAGAAGAAAGAATTTTCTAGGATTCAGACAATGAACAAGAAATTGATTATCATGAACAGGTTTTCTGGACATCTACAGCAAACTAATACCACTACTGATCAGAGAGGTATATTCTCATTAGTGAGGTATCAAAAAATGGGAAAATCATAATGAAAGTAAAGTGAGGCATGTTCTCTTCAGTTATAACACAGTGAGATATACCTTGAATGTTCAGTTCACAATCAAACCCATCAGCAATTAGACTATTCCCATCTATCTACAACATGCTAATCAAATTTAGGATGTCAAACAGGACATAACTAAGCAAGTGTTCAAAATGAGAATTAAGAGAAATTGCAAGTGATGATTTAACTTAGAATCCCAACAGAACAACAAGCTTCAATCATCTCAAAGAGGCAATACTGGATCAAGCAGTTCTTAACACAATTCATTTCACAAGTTCATGCCACGTTCCAAAACAGATTCTCAATCCTTAAGACAAATTCAACTATATATAACATTTAATTTTCTCAGCACATTCAAACATAGCACAAGACCTCCACCATATACATGAAAAATCAGGAATATGTCCTGCGAACATAACCTACTGTCCATCTTAAAAACACGCCTTATACTTGCAGGATCCTAAAGGAATTTTAACCCTACATTCACAACAACATCAAGGACATGCTATAAAAATTTGAGCTAAAAGTGATGGTTAGATTATGAGATATGACTAAAATCATATGATCCAAAATTGCTGAATTCAGGCAGACACAATCGTTTAAAATCCTCTATTTGAGGTACTTACTATGATCCATTTGTTTTGAAATTTTTATACATTACTCATAACAAAAATGGGTTCATCATACCCAAAAATGAGAGACAGGCATGCAGTATAAGTATTTCGTTTAAACTCAACAACTCAGTCACATCCTATAGGAATAATTCTCTGTATTGCAACGATTTCCACTGCCTTTCCTAACCTGATCATAATGAAATTTGGAGGGTGCCTCCATTACTTAGCAAATAACAACATGATAAAATTTCAGAAAAGTCCAACAGTTGGATCGATGGGTATCAGTAAAACAAGAACTGAGGTTATATGGCATACAAGGCATACGGGATTTTCAAATAAGATTTGATAATGTGATGAATTTCTACAATCAAACCATATCATAGCTAATCAGCATGTTTATAAAACACCACTTTTTCTCACATAAGAACCCTAAAGATTAATTCACACAATCTTGATCCATAAACATGAAATTGATGAACAAAACAGTTCACCCATGCATCCATATATTCTAAAATAGAGTTTAAACACTTCATTTGTTAAAAACCCTAATTTAACAGGAACCCAAATTCTACTGTGAGCATAGAAATTGAAATTGAGAATGAGATTAGAACATACAACCTGTTCATAACACCTTGAAGTTTTGGTTCATCATGATCATAAATCACAATAAAATTGTTAACCAAAACAGAAATGGGTTACTCCAACTTCTTGTTCTGTTTTCTCGGACAATTCAGGCTCCATTTCCTTTAGCTTTCTGAAATAAATTTTGAGTGATGTGACTTTTTCTCATGAGCAATCTGATTGCACTTAAATTTGATGTAGTTCCAAGCATGGTTAGCTGCTGTTAACTGTTGATTCACCCATGGAATTATTGGTGATTTCTAACACCATTCAAGCTTTTTCCCTGCATTCATTCACTCATTCAAAACAAACCAATCATTTAAATCATCCGTAAAATTATAGAAATCGTAATAATTAATTCAGATAAAAGTACTGAATCAAAGTAGTGAAAAAAATTCCTAAATTCATTTGGAATTTTAATACTTAGGGTTTTTGAAAATCAATTGGATGGGTTTGTAAAACATGATTTGGTTGTTGTAAATCTGAAATCAAAATTGATTTTTGAATTGAAGTTTGGGGATTTTCCCAAAATTTTATTTTGAAGCGAATTTTGAAGAGCATAAAGAACAAAAAGAATAGAAAGAACATATGGAACCGAGATGAAATTTTTTGTTGCTGGGATTTGCATTTTGGAGATGAGTTTTCTTTGTAGATGCAAAATTTGATGATGAATTCCATCGATTCTTCTACGCCGATCCACTGCTGCCTTATTTTGTTGTAAGGACACTCATGAGAAACTCTTTCTTTTTCCTTAGAATTTCATGATCCAGCTTGAGTTATTACTTTCTGTGTAACCGAGTCTTCTTGTGTAGCAGGTTGGATAAATCCATTACTCCCGCCTGTTTCTAGCGCCAAATTATTTGTGCCAAAAATCTCTTCAGCACAAAACAACCAAAATCATCAAAAATCAACCAAAAGAAGAGAAGAAATTGTACACAATCAGTTAACGTGGTTCGGCTATGAATAGCTTACGTCCACGGGTAGTGAAATTGAAGGGTTTTTATTGATCAATTGAAGGTTACAAATACAGAGAATTTCATTGAAGTTATCATGTTTATAGTGAGATTTAGTTTCCAGAGAGCCAGAGTCCGATCCCCCCTTTGTCTTTCTTTCTTTCCTTTTAAACGAAAATCCATCAGCTTGGACCGATACCCAACTTGGATCGATGAGTCACCCAACTCTATTACGTGGCGTCCTCTAATCGTCCCACGTGTCGACCCAATCTCTTCCAGATATTTCCATGTGGCTTCTCCCTATCCGTCCACTTGTTGATCTAATCTTCTTAACCTACGGGACTGGTTCGATCCATGGTTCGATGCCTGGTACGATCCCTGGTACGATCCAACAGCATTTCGATCATGCATCGGGACATCTTGTACTCCACTGATATTACTGCCACGTGTCAAGCAACTTTTTGATACTCACAAATAGAATAAAAAACACAAATTCCCGATAATTTTTTTGGTAACTAAAAAACCCTTAAAAAAAACTTAGTGAAAACACAATCATGAAAACTACCTTTTGTAAAGAAGAAAGAAGAACATCTTCATCTAACCTTAACACAACATCGGATGTCGGCATGATGAGATCAAAAAAACGTTAGAACTGTATAAAAAAAGAAGGTTTTTCTATAATATTTTCTCAACATTAGCGTGAGTCGGTAAGTTTTTGGTGCGGTGGATTCGACAATGAAAAAAACACTGAAAAAAATGGTATGATGGTAGTTTCAACAAAACTAAAACTCCGTCTATATATCGTATATATAGACGGAGGTATTATATATTAGATGGTGCCTTATTTGTTTATTTTCTTATAGTAGCTGGGAGGAGGCAATTCAATTTTCCTTCCAGGACCTCACAATGAAGTTGTTACTCTCACGTCTATAGCTAGTCTTTAGTCTTTATCTTCTTTCCTTTCGTTAAATGTCTTTGTTCCGACTTTATCATTTCATTTCTTACATTTCCAAAACCGTCTGATTCCCCAATATAAATGTCAACTCATGCGGAAATGGTAATTAGGAGACAAAAACTCCAAACACACTCAGCCACCAACAGCACCGTAGCAGTTTTATTTGACTCGGTAGAATTTTTCCTTGGGATCCACCGTTATGACTGGATTAATTAGCTTTCAGACCTGGGGTTTTTTTTTTTTCCTCCAAATTAGTTTTGGAATTGTTTATGCATCGATTTGCCGAGAAGTGGTCACTGGGAAAATGTCGACAGTGCTAGTTAATTTGACAAAGGGTGGATGCATGCACGGTATGTTCGTGAGGGTCACTAAGGCCTCACGTATTTTATTAGTCAAAACATTACTAAACTCGGACTCGGTTCATTATTTATAATAAAACCAACATTTTGTTAAATCCGTTGCATCCAAATTAAGTTTTGTAAACTTATTTTGGTACCCAACAATTGTTTCTGAAACCATGGCTGCTTCCATCCAGCAATGGAATCTCACTCTCTTCTTCGTCACAATAAGCTTCTTCATGGTGATGATCATGGAATCAACGGATGCCGCGTTTCAGATGAAACCATGGTCGCTGTCTCACGCTACGTTTTATGGCGATGAGACTGGACGGAAATTTTACCTCATTGGTTATTGATGTGCACACAAATTTTACCTATTACTTTCTTCTAAATATTAGCGCATGATACCCCTTTTTGGAGTTTTGAATCAATGATGAAGTTTTATTATTTCGATTTTCCAATGCAAGTGATTGAATATATTCGTAACAGTCCCTAATCGATAACATTCATGATTTTTGGAAATATGTCAGGAGGGGCTTGTGGATATGGAAACTTCAGTGGATATGGACTTGCTACTGCAGCATTGAGCTCAACGCTATACAACTAAGGCTTTGCTTGTGGTTCTTGTTTTCAGATAAAATGTACTAACTCCAAGTGGTGTAATCCGGGCACACCATACACGACCGTTACTGCTACAAACCTTTGCCCTCCTAACTGGTACCAAGATAGTAACAATGGTGGATGGTGCAATCCGCCTCGAACCCATTTTGACATGGCTAAGCCTGCTTTCATGAAAATTGCTGAATGGAAAGCTGGTATCGTTCCTGTTATGTATCGCAGGTACTTATCAAGTTTCTTTCCTTCTAAGAAGTAATAAGCATTGTTCTTACTCTCCAGTTTTTCTCCTAGCATTCTAACAACTAGATTTAGACCCTCGAACCTCTTTGAATTGCAAGTTGCAACTAATTTCATAGAATTTGAGTGCTTGCGGAGTTCCATGTGCCAGGAAAGGTGGTCTAAATTTCTCATTTCAAGGAAATGGATACTGGTTACTAGTATATGTTATGAATGTTATGTAGGAGGAGGAGATATATCACAAATGTGGGTGAAAGGAACAAAAACAGGTTGGATAAGTATGACCCATAATTGGGGTGCATCATACCAAGCATTTGCGGTACTGGGGGGACAAGCTCTTTCATTCAAAATCACTTCTTATTCTACTAAGGAAACTATTATAGCTTATAATGTTGCTCCTCCGAATTGGAGCACCGGTATGACTTATAAATGTTCCGTCAACTTCCGTTAATAATCTAATCGGAGAAAAGATATAAAGAAACTTCCTTCATTTATTCTTAGGATTTTCATATAGAATGTCTAACATTTTCTTGAGACGAATGTTTCGGATTGATACCCAAGATAAGCTGACATCTTGTGTTATTTTTTGTTGTTTCGATCTTCTTTCTTTGCGTTTTGTTGCCTATAGGTTTCTGTTTGTAATCGTCATTGTGCAATAACTTGGATAGAAATGTGAAATCGTTTTTAACCCAATTTTTATGTTTCATATATGTCCATTGATAGAAATATATGCTCGACTTCGGTGAACAACTTAAAATCTATGTCGCTTCGACCGAATTCACAATTATCAGCTTCTCATTGACAGCATCCAGGCTCATTTTTTTACATACAGATGGCCAATTGGAGGGCTACTCCAAAATTAATTTAGGAGCCCTCCAAATTAATTTAGGGCTACTAATTTATTTTCTCATCCAGAGATAAAAAATAAGAAATGTCTAAAAGTGGTAACAGTACTAAGTAACCCCACTAATTCAAATTAGTTTCTATTCTTAAAACATAAAATTATTCATTTTCAAATTTAACATCTTTTTTATTTTTGTTACAAAAATTTAAAATAATAAAATAATAATAATAAATTAAGGTATTTTTATATATTTTTTTCATGTATTTTTTATTTTTACTAAACCAAATATAAAAATTAAAAATTATATTATGTTAAAACTAAAACAATAAAAATATAAATAATAATAATTAAATTAATCTAACAATTAACATATTTAATTAACACTTTTTTTCTAAGTCAACATTATTATATAACTCCATCACACTTAATTAACATTAATCAATTAAGGACGTTTTACCATTAAAAAATAGATGGATAAACAGGTTTGGATATTTATTTATTTTAAAGGAAAAACGATATAATCCTCTTAATTTCATTAATATAAAATATTTGCATATATCAGATTCAAGTACGTCAAAAATGAAATTCACAAAAAATATAAAGATTTTGTATCACAATAACAACAAGGGACTTATAATACATCTTAAACATCAAAAACATGAATTTCTGAGAGGTTACTGATGTTATTCGAAGATTGGTTTGTGAATTAAAATTTTACCATTTTGATTTGGGGTCTCCATTGAGATTGAAATGCCCGAAAGGAAGTAATATGCGCAAAGTATCTTTATCACGATCACTTCCAGTAGCCACTGATCTTCAAAGGATCGTAGAACCACATCATGCTGGAGTAGATCGCCCTCGATGATATATTTAAAGCGATTGTTGCAATCGACGGAAATGTCGTTAAGGCTATAAGAAACATCTTTAAAAGTATATAATGAGTAATCTGATAGCCATGAATAAGTCACTGAATCTTCCAAATATTCACGGACATCTCATACAACAGAAAAACTCAAATAAAATACTATAAAATGTGGTTTTATTTAAATAAAATACTAAATCTATATACAATAACTAAAATTATGTCCGGATCTTAAGATATAATTAAGATCCGTGCAGTAAATAGATTTAGAACTCTGTAGAAAATCAAAGAATATAGGTTTGGAAGGAAAAAATTAATAAAAAATAAAAAAAACGGTTATTGTTTTATTACGTAGCCCCAAATTATTTTTTTAGGTATTCCTTAAATTGGCCAAGAAAAAAGAAGACATCTATATGCAGATGCGCTTGTGGTCCTGTGGTGCTTATAGTCCGGTGAAAAACTACACTGTTATTGTTAATTTTGACTCCTAAAGAATGAACTACTGGACATTTGATTGAAAAGAAGCAAATTTGCATGTGTTTTATGAAGTCAAATACAGACTACATAGTACCCTTACTGGTTTCATTTGCTTCTCATCCAATCTTTTACTTCTCTCTAAATGGTGGTAGGGAAGTGGCAATCTTGGTTCATTGATTACTATACATCCGTATAATTATGGGGTTTAGAAGCCTTGTAGTGAAACTCAAGTTAATTATAAGTTAATGTTAGAGTGGAAATGAAGAGTTTGGTTGTCAATTTATTTTATTTTTTTTTGAAGCAGTTTGGTTGTCAATTGATCATGACTAAACCAATATTTTTGATCTTCCTTTGACATTATGAGTTTTAACTGCACCTTCCGTAAAGAGAAAAAATGATGTAAAAGAGCTTGAAATCTAAACCAAGTTCTAATCATCCCTTGAATTAGCCATACGCAATTAATCTCTACCAATTTTAGCAACCCGTCTCTCTCACAATTGGAAAACATTTATGGCAAGTACGACATGGAATCCGATGTGAATGCCTTTAAAGTTCGAGTTTTGCATGAAAAAGTCTCTAGATGAAACTTAGGTCTACAGGCTCCCTGACTAGCGAAAAACTCCATCAATAAAGTAGTATCTATTCCGGCATATCTTCCACTTGTTCAGGTTCAGTACATAAACGAGAAACATAATACATCAGCAAATTCAATAGCAAAGGCATCGAGAATTAGAAATCTCCAATACATGGCAACTCACAAGTAAATTCAAATACAAAAATCTACTATCCTTTGTAATATTTTCAATAAGTAAAAAATTACTAGTCTAATGTACTATTTGGTTTAAATTTATATATTATTGTTTCACCAAAAAAAAATTAGGTCAAAGACATTGGTAGACAAGAGCCTTGTTTAATACTCCCTCCGTCCAAGTTATATATTCATAAAATAGGTTTGTATTAGATTAAAAAAAATATAAAGATTACGAAAATCCATCTTTTTTCCTATATTATTCCTCTATTTTTGATAAAAAAATAAAAACATTAAATTCGTTTTAATGTAATACTAATATTATTAATAAAGATATACATAAAAAAACTATTTAAAAATTAGAACTATATATATCTAGATAGATAACTAAAAATAAAAATTATGATTATATAACTTGGACAGAGAAAATATAAATAGACAGACATTGTTGTAGCCGCGTTGAAACAGCATCGAGCATCAACATAGATGATGAGCTCCCAAGTAGACCCCTTCGTTCACAGACCATTCAAATACATCAATCAAATATGCAACCCATAAATGGGACCAAAAGTGGGAAACAGTTATGAATACACCCAATGCCTTCGCACACCAAACAGCGGAAAAAAGAGGGGCTGAAATCTAATTTGTTTCTTAGGCACGCTTATAAACTGTCATCATGTGACCCAAATCATATCCATACCAACTATTGAACCTTTTTTTCCTTTAATTGAGAAATCAAATATTAAGAAACAAAAATATTCTACAAAATGCCCAAAATAATCATCCAATATGGCTCTAGTGGGACAGGTATGATCAGTAGATAAGAGTCAAATTCTTCAACTTGAGCCGTTGATTTAATGTTTTACCGGTCTCGATTAATCGAACCGTTGCCGAGTTGAAGTCTTGTAAGCATAACAAAATCATGATAAACCCTTAAAAAGAAAGAAGCATGCTAATTCCAAGCACTCAAAAAACAACTAAATTTATGTTCACTACCAATTCCCAACTTCATACAAATTTTAGAAACAATATCACTTGTTTCCTTTCTTGCTTTGCTACCCTTTCTTTCCTCATTGTTTCAAGAAATCTCTCTAAAAGATTTCCAAATTTCGCTCCTTTCTCTCTTCTCCCCTTGCCAGAGATTTTGGATTCTACAAAATTGACGCCTCACATGATAAAATCTTCATCACCTCAAATGGGTTCTTTTATTGCCATCAATATAGCTATTCTATACATGTTTTCTTGCATGAATTGTGTCGATTCTACAGAGATTAGACCCGCTCTTGATCGAGTTCTTGGAGATTATGCTTTACATTATTACACAAAAGTACTTCGCAAAACGGGTTCTTTATACAAGATTAGTTTACCGACGAATCTCTCGAGTGTGAAAGCGGATATGGTACGGTTCAGGTGTGGAAGTTTAAGAAGGTATGGTGCAAGAGTTAAAGAATTTCATATAGGTATGGGAATTGCAATTGAGCCATGCATGGAAAGAGTAGTATTAGTTAGGCAAAACTTGGGGTCAAATTGGTCTGATATCTACTATAGAAATTACAATATCTCGGGTTATAATTTGGTTTCACCTATTCTAGGCCTTCTTGCGTTTAATGTGAAGTATAGCTCAAGTTCGACGACAGCAAACTTATTAGAAGTCGGAATCTTCGCGGAAAAAGAACCTATTTCCATTGATTTTTCAACTGTTACAGAAACTGTCAAGAACTCTATAAACAAACCATTATGTGCTAGTTTTGGTAGGGATGGCAGGGTTAGTATATCTGATCAAATTTCTTCGAATATTTGTTTAACAGGGAAAAATGGGCATTTTGGTTTAGTTATTGAAACGGCAACGCTACCGAAGACGGGTAACTTAAGTGAATGGAAAATCATAATTGGAAGTACAGTTGGTGGTGCAATTGGTATATTGCTATTAGGATTGTTGTTTGTTGCTATGATTGTTAAGGTGAAAAAAAGATCTCAAATGGTTGAAATGGAACGAAAAGCTTACGAAGAAGAAGCGTTGCAAATCTCAATGGTTGGACATGTTAGAGTTCCAGTTGCAGGGCCAACAAGAACTCAACCAAATCTCGAACATGAGTATTCTCCTCCTTGATAACTCAAGAACTTGATTTTAGAGAATTGTAAAAAGTCATCCAATTTTTATTTTTATTTTTGCTAAGTAGACCTTAGAATTGTATAATCTTTTTAGAATTTCAGTCTAAAAAGTTTCATGTGCTGTATAATTTTCCATTTTCGGTGGAATCTCTGTGAAATTTTGGGACCGTTTTAATTTTTGCTTCTACCCGCATCAGCAAGTTTGTCGTTGAAAGACAACTTTTCGCCAGTTATTTTTTCTTCTCTTTTTTGTTATTAGGGGTAGCCCTAATAATAAAAAACAGATGCTCCAGCGACAAGCTTCTACACAGTTGCTTTTTGGAGTCTCTTTATACGGATGCTATTTGGAGGATCAATCCAAATAACTACACGCAGTTTTTCGGTCACAATTTTTTTTCGCATTCGACATATTAGCAAAGTCCTTGGTAAAACTCCTAGACTACATATCAAAAGAACATGTTCGGGGCTTAGCCGTAAATTTTACTACATAGACTAAAACAAAAAAAATGATAAAAGTTTTTCTTTTTTAGACAGAGGGAGTATTTAATTTTTGTTTTGAGGACGGGTAGAGGGATTAATAACCTTCGTGATGAGAAATGAACAACATTGACATAAGATTAGGTCAGGTGACCAGTATTTTACAAATTCCCAAGAGAAACAAAACGTCACCAAGAGCCAAATTCTGAACTTCTTTCCTCACTTTGGACGAAAGAACTTTAGAATCCAAAGGGCACTCGCTGGGGAATCTCTTACGCGCTTGGCTTTTTCTTCATTTTTTTACTTTTTTTCATT
The DNA here is from genome assembly GCA_023531435.1 of Papaver californicum. Taxonomy (NCBI): domain Eukaryota; kingdom Viridiplantae; phylum Streptophyta; class Magnoliopsida; order Ranunculales; family Papaveraceae; genus Papaver; species Papaver californicum. The sequence continues at coordinate 837,153 of JAJJMC010012129.1, forward strand.
TTTTTTTCTTATTTTTCATTCTTTTTTTATACGTAAATCAAAGTTCCAATGCTCTACTGAGTATGGTTAAGAAAATGCAAACGTTAGATTAGGTCTTCCCAGCATAGTCGATTTCGGTCGATATGGCCAAAATATCGTCGGTTTTACCGGTATCGGGCCTTACCCGATACGAAACAGCCTATACCGGTGGAACGATTTTTGCCCGAAAATATCGACCGATATTGACCGATACGGTTTAAACGAAATGGTCGAGATGGACCGGTACAGCCGAAATTAGTGTTTTCAATTAAAAAAAATCCAAAAATGAAATAAAATAAATTTCCTTATCCTTGTTCTAGGGTTTTCATTTGTTACTCATGTTTTTATGGTATTTTAGAAAAATGAGTACTAGTTTTATATCTTAATAGGTCAAATATGGAAAAAATGTTTGATATAATAATAGGTATAAAATGTGTGGAGCGATATTTGCCGATATTTGGAACCGAAATCTCCCCGATACAAAGATGTACCAGTGTAACACTCTCAACAGGTACAAATCGAAATCTGATATTGATTATATTGGTCTTCCCTCGTATTGAGGTAGATTAGTAAATCTATTAGATGTTCATCTTTTCGATTGTTGTTTAGATTTGATTTGTTACATAGACTAGAGATAGTCGCATGTCACGGGGTTGTCCTTCGCCATGACTTTCCTCCGTGCGGCACTTATCTAGAATTCCTTTACTAGATAAGTAAGCCTTCCCTAATGAAGCTTAACACAACTCCAAATGACTACTCAAGATCAAACTCACAAGAAACTCAAGAACAACTTATGAACACTCAAGAGCACTCAAGAACAAGAATGAATACTTGAATGAAAGTTGTATGTGTGTATTGCTCTCTCAAACTTGGATCATTTACAAATGAAGGTGGCATCCCAATTTATACTAGTTGGGGATGCCAAGAATGTTCTAGATCATGTTCTAGATCTTTACAAGTGTATGGCTAATATCTACTTCTAGAGTATTCTATACATGTCTATATAATTCTAGAGGATTCCATCCTTATCCTCACATATCTACATCTGAGAATGATTAATTGGCTAGTTGTAAATAGCCCCAGGGCTATGGAACAAAGGATTCTCCCGGATCTACACCGAAATATTGACGGCAATTCTCAAATATCGCAGAACAGAATGTGATACGATGGGATAGAATGCAATAGAAAGAAAGACAGGGAACGGGTTACCTACTCCTAACGGTCAACGCGAGCCCTTTCATTTCATTCTGAATTCTTTCATTCAGAATGAATCAAATCTCCCCAAGTAGGATTCGAACCTATGACCAATCAGTTAACAGCCGACCGTTCTACCACTGAGCTACTGAGGAACAACGGGAAATTCGAGCTCATAGAGTTCCATTCCTATTCTCAACCCATGACCAATATGAGCCCGAAGCTTCCTTCGTAACTCCGGAACTTCTTCGTAGTGGCTCCGTTCCATGCATCATTTCATAGGGAACCTCAAAGTGTCTCTATTTCATTATATTCCATCCATATCTCAATTCCATTCATTTAATATCCCTTTGGTGTCATTGACATAAGAGATGTCGTTTCTAGTCTATCTGTTTCTATTTCTATATATGGAAAGTTAAGAAATCATCATATAATAATCGAGAAATTGCAATAGACAAGAAAAAAGGGGGGTTTGTGATGATTTTGAAATCTTTTCTACTGGGTAATCTATTATCCTTATGCATGAAGATAATCAATTTGGTCGTTGTGGTCGGACTCTATTATGGATTTCTGACCACATTCTCCATAGGGCCCTCTTATCTCTTCCTTCTCCGAGCTCGGGTTATGGAAGAAGGAACCGAGAAGGAGGTATCAGCAACAACGGGTTTTATTACGGGACAGCTCATGATGTTCATATCGATCTATTATGCGCCTCTCCATCTAGCATTGGGTAGACCTCATACAATAACTGTCTTAGTTCTACCGTATCTTTTATTTCATTTCTTCTGGAACAACCACAAAAACGTTTTTTATTATGGATCTACTACCAGAAACTCAATGCGTAATCTCAGCATTCAATGTGTATTCTTGAATAATCTCATTTTTCAATTATTCAACCATTTCATTTTACCGAGTTCAACGTTATCCAGATTAGTCAACATATATATGTTTCGATGCAACAACAAGATGTTATTTGTAACAAGTAGTTTTGTTGGTTGGTTAATTGGTCACATTTTATTCATGAAATGGGTTGGATTGGTATTATTCTGGATAGGGAAAAATCATTCTATTAGATCGAATAAGTACCTTGTGTCAGAATTGAGAAATTTTATGGCTACCATTCTAGAATATTCTAAGAAAATGACAAAGGAAGAAGATTCTAGAAAGGAAGGCTAGCCATTTAGCCAAAGGGCTAGCCAAGGTGGTGCACAAGGGTGATTTAGCCATTTGGTGCACCCTTGTGACATTCTCCCCCACCTAAATTCGCAGACGTCCTCGTTGCGTTGTACTTGTCGATGAGGTCCTTGTGTTTCCAAAGTAAGTCTCCGTGTTCCCAACTGGCTTCATTGTATGATTGATCCTTCCACCGAACAAGATATTCCTTGTAAACTCGGCCTGCTCTTGAGACACGTCTTTGTGACTCTATACTTGAAACATGCTTGTCTAGAGAGGTGATCATGTTGAACGAAGCTCTCTTAGTGATTCCTCTAGACTCATCATCTTGATCTCCATAGTATGGCTTCAAGCAGCTAACATGAAAAACGGGATGGATTTTCATGTGGCTTGGCAGCTCCAATCTATAAGATGCCTTCCCGACTTTCTTAACGATGCGAAATGGTCCCTCGTACCGTCGAATGAGTCCCTTATGTACCTTCCGAAAAAGCTTTGAACTGTTGTGGGTTCAACTTCAGCATGACTAAGTCGTCTTCTTCGAAAGATACGAGTCTCCTTTTCTCGTCCGCCCATTTCTTCATACATTGAGAGGCTTTCTCCAAGTATGCTTTGGCCATGCTTCTCATGCAACTCCTTAGTGAAATGAAAAGCAGCATGGCTCTTTCCTCTATATCCTCCAGCGAGTGTGTGTGGCATCAAAGGTTGTTGGCCTATGGCCAACTCAAATGGACTGTGGCCAGATGATTCACTCTTCTGCAGGTTGTAACAAAACTGAGCCACGTCGAAATTTTCACCAAATTTCTTTGGTTAGCGTTCGCGAAGTGTCTCAAGTACTCCTTCAAAAATGCATTGGTGCGCTCCGTCTGTCCATATGTTTAACTATTATCTTTGGTATTCCCCAATACTTGACCACGTACTTCACGAACAATCGAGCAGCCTGTTCCGAGGTGCAATCTGTTGGTGCAGCGATGAAGGTAGCATACTTGGTGAACCTGTCCACGACCACCAAGATTGACCCCAAACCATCCACCTTGGGTAGGGCAGGGATGAAGTCCATTGATAAACACTCTCATGGTCTATTTGGCACTGGTAATGGCTCTAGAAGTCCTCCTGACTTCTTGTGTTCTACCTTGTCCTGCTGGAACACTAGACACGTTCGAACATAAGCGTCCATGTCGTCCTTCATCTTTGGCCAGTAATAACTTGCTTCCAACAAAGCCAACGTCCTCCTCTGACCAGGATGGCCTGCCCATCGGGTGTCATGACACTCGTGCATTAGTTCACGCCTCAGGTTCTCATACCTAGGTATGAACATCCGGTTCCCATGTGTGAATAAGAGACTGTCTTTTAACCAAAACCGACGAGTCTTCCCCTTATTCACCACATGAATGAGGCTCTTTGCAAAAGAGTCTTGTTCCAAGCCTTCCTGTACACGATCCGAAATGGTGCCAGGCAATTTGGTAATGGCAGCTACACGTTCCAAGGAAAGGCCAGCAAGTTCGCTTTTTGGCTCAGTGCATCAGCAACATAATTGGTACGTCCTGGCTTGTACTCGAACTTCATATCGAACTAGGCCAGAAAGTCTTGCCACCTTGCTTGCTTAGGAAACAACTTCTTCTGAGTCAGAAAGTAGCTAGTAGCCACATTATCAGTGAAGACCATGAAATGCGACCCAAGAAGGTAGTGCCTTCATGTCCGAAGACAGTGTATGACAATAGTCATCTCTTTCTCTTGCACCTTGTAGCGTCCTTCCGCATCATTCAACTTCCGACTCTCAAAGGCTAGTGGGTGTCCTTCCTGCATAAGTACTCCACCAATAGCAAAGTCAGAAGCATCGGTGTAAACTTTAAAAGGCTTGGTGTGATCAGGTAATCTTAAGACTGGCTCTTTCACAACCGCGGTCTTAAGGCTATCAAAAGCGGCTTGGCATTCTTCACTCCACGTCCAAGTCCTAGCTTTCTTTAGCAAGTCCGTAAGTGGTGCTGCCCTCTTCGAGTATCCCTCTATGAATCTCCAGTAGTAGTTGGCAAGTCCTAGGAAAGACCGCAACTGAGCCACTTTGGTTGGCGGTTCCCACTCCTTGATGGCCTTGATCTTCTTTTCCTCCATCCAGATCTGTCCATCACCTATCCAATGTCCAAGGAATGACACTTTGGGATGAGCGAATGAGCATTTCTCCTTCTTCACATATAAAGAGTTCTCCCTCAATACTTGGAACACGATCCGCAAGTGTTTGAGGTGCTCGTCCAAAGTGTGGATATATATGACGATGTCATCAAGGTACACGACTACGAACCGATCGAGATATGGGTGGAAGACCTTGTTCATCAAAGTGCAAAATGTGGCAGGAGCATTTGTTAGACCAAAAGGCATAACTAAAAATTCGTAAGCTCCGTACCTCGTAACATATGTGATCTTCGGCTTGTCCCCTTCTGCTATTCGAACTTGATAGTATCCTGACCTCAAGTCCAGCTTTGTGAAATATCGAGCACTTCCCAATTGATCGAACAAGTCTTCAACTCTGGGAATTGGATACTTGTTCTTCACGGTGACCTTGTTCAAGGCTCGGTAGTCAATGCACATCCGAAGACTTCCATCCTCTTCTTCTGAAACAGCACCGGGGCTCCAAAAGAGGCCTTAGAGGGTTGGATGTAGCCGACATCCAACAATTCCTTGAGTTGCTTCTTCAACTCCTCCAACTCTGGCGGGGCCATGCGATATGGGGCCATGGAGGGCGGTTTTGCTCCAGGTTCCAACTCGATCTGATGATCCACCTCCCTCTTAGGTGGTAGTTGCTTGGGCAACTCGGCTGGCATCACGTCCTGGTATTCCTTCAAAGACTTTTGTACCTCCAACGGAACGACCTCGTCCAGTTCTTCGCTTTCCTCCATGATTGATGCTACAAAGGTTGATTCTCCCTTCTGAACTCCTTTCTTCAGTTGTAGAGCCGACAACGCACTTAAACAAGTCTCTTTGGTCCGTATGGCTGGGATCACACAAGGGGAATTCTCGTCACTGATGCTGACCACTCCGAGGAAAGGCACCATGGCTACTTTGGCACGATCTAAGAATTCCATCCCGAGGATAAATCTGAAATCGTCCATCTGCACTACCATAAAGTTAGTAGTCTCACTCCATGCGCCAACCTTCATGTCCACCCCCTTGTTCGCTCCATGAACAGGTATGGCTTCTGATTTTACTGCCTTTATTGTGCTCGAATCTTCCTCGACCTTCAACTTCAACCTATCGGCTTCTCCTTTAGAGATGAAGTTGTGTGTTGCACGTGAATCGACCATTGCCTTGGTCTTTTGCTCGTTTAGACTTATATCCACATACATAAGTCCTTTGTTGGTACTCTCCTTCGGTGTTGGTCGTTTTTCCTTAGGCTGGCTTTTGATTGCGCTCAACCGAACGGCTCCCAAGTGCGAGTCTTCGGTTTTCTCTTCTTGCTCCGCAATCAAGGAGTTGAGCATGTTCTTTTTGGGACAACTGTAAGCAAGATGGTCATTTCCGAAAATGAAGCATTTCTTCGCACGGTTATCTTGCTTTCCTTTCCACCCATTATTTGACTTGGACCCTTCGCGGCTAGTTTGTGGCTTATCATGATAGTTCCTGTCTCCCCCACCCTTTCCTTGTTGAAATGGCTTGGATGACTTGTTCTTGGTAAGTTGATCAGGCTTGCTTGAAGTCATCAAGTTTCTCAACGGTGCTCAATGCGGTGGACAAGTCAGTAACACCTCTTTGTTGAAGTTCCATAGAAGCCCAACGTGGTAATCCACGGTTAAAGTGGCAGAAGCGGTCCTCATCTGCCATGGTCAATATGTCTAACATAATGGAATTAAACTGCTTGACATATTCAGAAATGTTACCTGAACACTTCAAACTTTGAAGTTTGTCCCGAGCTTTGTGCTTAACATTTTCTGGATAGAACATGGCTTTTACTTCCTTCTTGAAATCTTCCCAAGTAGTGATGGAACAGATTCCCCTCTCAATTTCTGCATATTTTCTTCTCCACCACAATAGAGCATCTTCAATTAGGTACATGGTCGCAGTGTCGACCCGCTCTTGCTCATCATCAAGGCCCGTGGCCCTGAAGTACTTTTCCATGTTCCATAGAAAATTTTCCAGCTCTTTAGCATCCCTTGCACCAGCGTATTCCTTTGGTTCCGGCACCCTCACCCTGGATGGTCCACGAACCGCGCCTCCTCGGATTAGGGTCTTTAACTTATCAATTTGAGTTTGCAGCATCTTCACACAAGCATTTACTTCCTGCTTATGTGTACCCATCTCTTTCTGATACGCTTCAAAAGAAACCTCCATCGATTTTTTCAAATCATCTATGGTAGCACTTTGTTGATTCATGGCTTCCCCAAAGTCCATGTTCAACTTTTCTACCATCTTCGTATTGGAAGACACCCTTTCTTCCAATGATCCAACACGAGCATCGATCCGGGGGTCCACTGACCTATCCCGTTGTTTCTTTGCCTTCTGAGCCTTCTTATTATCAACGTTAGTAATAACAGGATTTTGAGCGTCTGAAGACATAGTGAGAGATCTTACCGAGAGTAGTGTGAACCAAAGCTCTGATACCAGTTGTCACGGGGTTGTCCTTCGCCCTGACTTTCTTCCATGTGGCACTTATCTAGAATTACTTTACTAGATAAGTAAGGCTTCCCTAATGAAGCTTAATACAACTTCAAATGACTACTCAAGATCAAACTCACAAGAAACTCAAGAACAACTTACGTGCACTTAAGAGCACTCAAGAACAAGAATGAATACTTGAATGAAAGTTGTATGTGTGTATTGCTCTCTCAAACTTGGATCATTTACAAATGAAGGTGGCATCCCAATTTATACTAGTTGGGGATGCCAAGAATGTTCTAGATCATGTTCTAGATCACAAGTGTATGGCTAAGATCTACTTCTAGAGTATTCTATACATGTCTATACAATTCTAGAGGATTGCATCCTTATCCTCACATATCTACACCATTCTAGAATATTCTAAGAAAACTACAAATGAAGAAGATTCTAGAAAGGAAGGCTAGCCATTTAGCCAAATGGCTATCCAAGGTGGTACACAAGGGTGATTTAGCAATATATTTAGCCATTTGGTGCACCCTTGTGACACGCAGGTAGAATATTATCAAATCTACTAACTAAGTTAAAAGTTACGGCTTTAAAGTTAGCCAATTTTTGAGTAGTGTTTCCAAAACAAGTATTATTCTTGTATATTTTTTTTTGGCTTTAGCGTACATTTCCATAAGAAGCTTAAGGATATGTTTTGAATCACTCTGGAATTCGATGTTGTGTCTACAATTTTTTGGCGCCCACTAGAATGCATTTTCAGCAGCATTTAGTTCAATTTGCTCTCTGGTTCTCCAGTCTGAAGATTCTCCTCTAGCCTGTCTAGTATTTTTTGCATCTTCGACAATTGTTAGAAAGAGTGTTAAATCACAAATATTAGGGATCACGGAAATATCTATGTTTATCATATATCTCATGAAGCCAAGATATTTCCAAGAGTTCAATTCTGTTATCTGTAAGGCATCGTCTTTCATAAGGTCATAGTAGAGGCTCTATGTTAGGTTGTAGTTAGGATTTTGAATATTCATATTCGCATTGATGTATTTCACTATTGTTGTAGTCGATTTCCAACTTTTTTGATCCTTCTTTCCCAAAATCTTATTACATCTGGCTTTGCAGATGTGCTAAGCTATGGTACTGCATAATCTTCCCATCCCATATGTGTCGCATATTTTATTGTGGTAGTAAACCAACTTTCCACCCATTCATGGCAGGTCTGAGAATCTTTTATCTTTTTTCATTCAATTTACCATATGATTTTTGGTCCCATTTTGTTCTGCTGATTAAATAAATAACCAAAAACTTTAATGAGTGGTTGAAAAAAAAGTTTGATGTGAATTCTGCTTTAATGACTGATATTGAAGTGAATTTATGTTAGATAGATTGACTCACTATATGGTATGTTTGGAAAGTGTGATGTTCCTTGGTGTTAGACAATGTGCAGGTGAATGTCTCTGTTGTCGTACAAAACATTTACAGAGCCTATGCTGACTGGATGTATGTGCATTCCGTTAACTCTAACAGAGATAGAGGGGTGGTAAATACAAATCCACCTGTTTGAAACCACCACATTCTTAAAGTTAAATTTCGATGATTCCTTTGTTTTTTCTACTAAGCTAGTTGGAATAGGGCTAATCCTTCGCGATTCTGCAGGTATCCAGTATAAAATTCGATGTTTCCCAATCAAAGCAATAAATACAAAACAAGATAAAGCTCTTGCAACTCTTGAAGGCATAACATGGGTTCTGGAGAAAGGAGTGAAAGACATACTGTTGGAAGGAGATTGCAAACAGACACAATTATGACCTATATGACTTTGTAATGTAATCTACAAAGTCATAGCCAAAATCCCAGTAAACCGATTACGGCCCCTTCTCCCAATTATGATTATCCCTTACCAAAGTGCTTTTGTACCTCAAAGATCCATACATGATAACATAGTTATTTCTGAGAAAATTTTGCATCATATCAGAACATCAAATATCACTAAAGAACCCAAAATTACACTCAAGCTGGATATACAGAAGGCATATGATAGTTTAAATTGGGGTTTTATCAGAAGAGGTTTACCGAGCTGGCATTCCTTAACTTTTCATAGAATACATAATGTTTTGCATGTCTGTCACATATTCGATCAACGTCAACGGCACCCCACATGATTATATCAACCCGACTAGAGGAATCTGACAAGGTGATCCCTTATTGCGCTATGTGTTCATTATATGTATGGAGATCCTCTCGGCTAACCTGAAAAAATTGGAACACTCAAATAACATAAAAGGGCTCAATATATCCTGCAAGACACCTCCAATCCTCCATCTTATACATGATGATGATCTTCTCATCACATACAGAGCATTTGTAGAAAGTAACCAACACCTTAAACATTTGTGACATTCTTACTCTACCTAAGCGGGACAACTCATCAACACATTTAAATCAATAATCATCCATCAGAACCATCACCCAAGGCTTCCCCAGAATGAGATAAATAATCTACAACAAATGTTTAATATGTCAACCACGACGATCCCACATATCAACCTTGGATTCCAATTCAAAACAGGAAGATCCAATGCTCACATATTCACATCGCTGCTTCAACGACTGGCACGTAAATGCAAAAGGATGGATAACCAAATATTTAACTCCAGCAGGCAGGTTAGTATTGATAAAAACCTCTCTCACCCCTACTTATAATCATTTGATGCAAACCTTATTACTACATGTCCATGCGCATAACAAGATTAACAGGATCTAGTAACTTCTTCTGGGGGCATGACGCAACTGTTAGGAAATTACACCCGCTGGGATGGGAAAAATTAACCATAACTAAAACTGATGGGGGATAGGCATCAGAAATGGTGCACAACACAATGAGGCTCTACTCATGAAACGAGTTTGGATCCTTCATGATCAACCAGACTCCATATGGGCTAGCCTTTGTAAAGAAAAATACCTCAAACATGAACCATTTTTTCGCATAACCTTCCCACATGTTCATCAGCCTGCCCACAATAGAAACAATTAGATGTCATACCAAATATCAAATATCATAACTTTCATCGGATTGGAAACGACACATTAACTTCTATCACAAAAAACTGGATTCCACACTCTACACAACTTGATCCAAACCAGTGCCATACTTTTCTTACGGTATCAGATATTATTGACCCAATATCCCATACTTGGGTTCAGAAAAAATTAGTTCAACTCCCTTCATCAATAACGACTAGAATTGTGAACATCCACATACATCAAGATAAACCACCTGATAAGATCATCTGGCCACACACAAAATCTAGTTCCTACACAACTGCCTTAGGATACAGATGCCTAACCAACACCGATCAAATAAACCTAACCCCTCTATCAACCACCAACTTTCTTTATACGTGTCCACCAAAAATATAACTTTTCTTGTGGAAAACATTGAATGAAGGATTACCCACCTTCAACATCCTCAACAAAATCCTCCTTGCCAGCTCAAACCTTTTCCTAATTTGTAACGCTGCTCCAGAAAACGGTTATTCATATTCTATTACAGTGTCAAGTCTCAGGGCAACTTGGCACATCCCTCTCACACAACTTTTTAATCACCCAACTACCATACATAATTTAATTTCTACATTAATTAACCCCATACAACAATCCCACAAATTCTACAGCTCAAAGCCCCATCGACCGTCATCACTTCCTTATGTTTCCTCTTTTGGTCACTTTGGGTAACCATACATAAGTCCATTTATCGGCTTAAACAACAACAACAACAAAAATATTGTTCAAACAACGATCCAGATGAAGCAGTAATTTACGCAAGAAAGAGGGGTGTTACCCCCTCATTTACCAGATGTACCTCAATTAATAAACTCTAACCACAGAAACATAACTGAAACGATGACTTCGGTTGGTTGGGTCCCTCCAATTCCATGGTGGATTAAAATTAACACTGATGGAGTAGCTAAAGGACACCCAAGGCATGCCGTGGGAGGTTTTATATACATGGATTCCATGATAACGACTCTAGCAGCATTATCACAACCTTTTGGGATAACCACGCAATGTTGGCTGAAGCGTGGGCCATGCTAATAGCGACAAGATCAACGATGGATAGATAGTGGACCAAAGTGTAATTTGATATAGACTCAGAAAGTTTGGTGTGCTTCATCAAACGGATAATGAATCGACTTAGTATATCTCTGGTATGATAACAAAAATCAAAGATCGGATGAGACAAATATCAAATATCGTGATAAAACGCAACTATAGAGAAGGCGACCAAGTGGCAGGCGGATTGGCAAACCATGCTGCTAACATAAGTCATACAAATTCTTTTGCGACTGTTATTTCGGATCATGTGATTCCACCTTTTATAAACCAAGTTATGATAAATTACCACATGGATAGTACGACGTACCCTTATGTAATCCTTTTCTAATTTAATAATTATCTTTATGCTTAAAAAAAAAATTTGGAGTCATAGAAGATATTTCATTTCCATTAAATAAATTCGACAACAGGTCTTATCTTTTTGAACCCAAGAGATGCAAATAAATATGGCAAACTCTTTAGCTCAGTATAGTTAATTGTGTTGATAAAGATGAATGTAACAGTGACTCTCAAATTCCATATTGGATTGAGCAGGCTATCTAGTTTGATTCCATCTTAGTTGAAAAGGTAAATAAATATAATTAAGATTAAAAAAAAAAAACTATTGCTGATTTTGAATAATCGCGAAAATGCAACTTAATGCCTTTCAAAGTATTACGCGGCACAACTTTGGAATGTGAGAAATCCGGGCCGCTTTAGTCTAATTAGTAGGAGTGAGCATTTCGTCCGAAATCTACGAATTTGATTCGTCCTAACCGTATTTTTGTGGGTGGATATCCGGACCGTTTGTTAATAGGCTAAATACGAATGAATTTTTAAAATCCAATAAATTATGGATTGGGTCCGGGTCCAAACTTGAAAATCCCTTAGACATCCGAATCCGTTAAATTAATGGCACTTATGTAATATTTTGAAAGTATGGGGATTATTTAGGACTTCTTATTTATATGGGGATTTTCTGGTTTCATTTTTGTAGATGATAAACTGGTGCATGTTGTAAGGATTTGTTTTCTTAGAATGTTGTCTGTGACACTTTTATATATATATGTGTGTGTGATGTTTAGGTTTTATAAGAGGTCATTTTTGTTTTAATTATAGAATAAATCCATTGGATCATCTTTATCCAATCCATCTATCCATGAATTTATTGAATGCAAATCCGTTGGATACTGGATTGGATGCGGATGCCAAATTTAAAATCCGTAATGAATTAAATTGGATGCGGATGAGACAAAAACTGGTCTATACCGGCCATGCTCACCCCTACTAAGTAGTTAGAAACCCCCTGCTTACATAGTTATTGGGATGGGCTTGTATAAGTTAGGTTCCTAGTCCACAACACTCACAAAGGTTAGCCACAAAAACTCACGAACTTTCTCATGTCAAGTGGTTATCAACAATTCGACATTACTAGTATTTAAATTTTTATTTGGCTAATAAAAATGATGTTAGTGGTGTATATAAGTCAACAAGCTTAGTTACAGCGTTTATAAACAGGGAGGTTGCTTCGTCTAAAAACTCTCAAGTGGTTAATGTACTTTGGTTAATAAAAAACAATGGAGGGATCTCTACGTATTGTTTATGTTCTTTCTCCCGATCCAATAGGACTGGTTTTTACAGTTTTTAATTGGAACAAAGATCTGAATATCACATTAGGACAGACAGAGTATGAAGCATGAAGTATAATTTTTCTGGCCATATTCCCTGAGAAAACTATTAAGATAATAACATAACATTAATTAGGATCAGAAACTTATGATTTACATGCACATGTCACGTATATTGTGAAAGACAGCCATAACTGTAAACAAATACAAATGAATTAGATAAGATCTTATGTTCCATCCCATCCACTGAGGTCCATTATTGTGGGCCGTGGCTGGTGGTGTGTATTAGAAGCAACATGGGTAGGTGGAGTCCCTAGGAAGCTTGGTAAAAATTAAGGTTGTTGAAACCCTAGACAGTAAGTTTGCAAATTATATCCTATAATTTGCGAATCCATCTGTATCATCCGAATTCGTATGTATTATCTATATTTTCAGAATCTCAATTTAGATTTGTGAAATTCCAGCCTAAAACGAATTATATGCGTATTCATAAATTACCGAATTATACGATCCGTATAATACTTTGTCACGTCATCACTAAATTATCACCTTCTATCATATTTTTTACTTTTAAAATCTTACATACACCAATCTTAGCCCTACATCACCAACGTACATGTTGTTGTTGATTATATTACATATATCATATGTATAGTTTCTTAAAATCATAAAATCATGTACCTAAGGCGAGATTATGTTTGAAAATAATTTTTCACAGGTTATTGTATACCGAATTTTATGTGCCGAATTTATATACCTAAAACGAATTATAAACGTACGTATACCGTTCCGAATTATTCCCGAATCACGAACCGTTGACCGAATAATAGACCGAATTTACATTCCACCAAAACTTATAATACTTGTATGTTTGCCATACCGAACATTTCCCGTACCCCAAATTGCTAAATAGGGTTGAAACTTGCATCACATTACACGGTTTTTGTTTAAATCTGCCTCGTCTTGGTCTGAGTTATCACATCTAAATCTTACTTATTGTATCTGATGCAAAAAATTGTTTGATAATACTATTAGTGAAATCTGTTAAATGTAGTCATATGTTTACCCAACGAGTTAAGTATAATTTTACTACCTGAGTCAGGGGTTTAAGTTGATAGTCAAATCTCAAGTCAGACCTTGAGGACAAAAAAAAAAAACAGTTATCTTAAAATCTAATTTGGACTGAATCAAACGCCGAGTCAAATTATGATCTCGGATCAACAAAAAAAAACATTCTACTAACACAACTATCATTTCTTATGATTTAAAACTAGGGAAAGCTTGCATTATGATTCTCAAAATGTGAGATTTACACATATATAAGGTTCTTTATGGTACCAATACGACAAATGGTTACAGTGTATAATTAAATTGGAAAAATATAAGTTTTGTTTTGTTATGTTTATCTATTGGTGGATTTGGATATAGAATTTTAAAGGTGAAATTTATGGGTTTAGGGGATTTGATGGAATTGTATTTCCCTCGATATATTTGGTTGCCCAAATCCCCTGGAATCACGTTTCCAACAAATCCTCCATATGGAAATTTATCAAGGGATTTGTGAAACTTTTTTTAATCCTAAAATTTCATATATATACAATTTTAAGATTATGAGGGTAATGCCAAACAATACACGAACTTTAAAACAAAAAATTTCTATGAATTCGAGGTATTTTAAATTAGTTACCAAACATATGAAGAATTTGTATGAATCCCAGGATTTGTAATCCCATAAAATTATAAATTCTTCGTAATTATAAATTATGCAACCAAACCCACCATATATTTATAAGCTTTTACTAGTGTCTAAGAAAATTAGCGGTTCACGCTAGACCAGTGTAGTACGTACCAGCCGGTAAGGCCGATATTTCGCCGGATTTACTGGTATCGGACGTACACCGAAACGAAACACCCAAAATCGGCGGTACGGTATTTTACCGAAAAAATTGGTCGGTACGGTCCAATACCGGTATAACCCGATATTTTTAGAGTTTTTTTTGTCCGTTAGATTAGATTCTAATCTAATCCTACGCTCCAGATTCGCTACAGAAAATTAAAGCTATCGATCCTTACGTCTATATTCATTTCTGTGCGCCTCCATCTCTCTATTTCTCTCTGCATTTCTCTCTTCAATGAATCTCTCTGGTTTTGCTTTGGCTCCTATGATTCTCCATTGTTCTCCCATTTAAAGCTTTAATCTCTCTTCATTTCTCTCGCTACAGAAGATTAAAGCTATCGATCCTTACTTGTGATTCTCTTCAATCTCTCTTCACTCTTCAATTTCTCTGTTGCAGAGCACGAATTTAATAGGTATTCTTCTTCCAATTTGTTGCTTTTTGTTTTAGTATTAACCTTTGATTAGATTTTCTACCCAATTTAGGGTTCCCTTTTTCTGTAGTAATCTGGATCTGATTATGTATGGGGTTTGCTTAGGTTTTTGTTTTGATGCTGCTTACCTATAAATTGACGTTTCTTGCTTGAATTGTTAGTGTTTGCTGCAGTTAGTGTGACTTTAGCCTTTTAGGTGGATTTTGGTGTCTTGTTTTGTTAATATATAGGTAGTCAAAGGTTTGCATGCTGAGCTGAGAAAATAGAAATTTCTCTTATGTTTTTCCTTTATTAGATTGTTTTGTTGCTAAGTTGTGTTCCATCAGTTGTCTCCTTTAGTGTTTGTTCACGAAATGAAAAATTGTTGGCATTGAGCTTTTTTTGAAAACCAGTACTAGCCGAATAAAATTTCCTTGAGATGTATAAGGATTAAAGAATACAGGGAAACTGCTCTGCAACTCAACTTTGTTATGCAAGAGATTGAATTGGGGAAAGTCTTCCAGGTTGTTGTTAGTCTGTTTTCAGTCAGTGTACACCAATTGTCAATGTTTAGGGATGTGTAAGGAATAGATATATGGGTTTAGACGAATATAGTTTTAAGTCTGATATTCTCTGACCCATGGCTAAAAATAGAATTCGAAGTGATAACTAGTCTTTATTTATTGTAGTGATGGTGATGAGTGTTTCTTAACTAGTAGAGAGATCAGGAGTAGTTAGCATATTCTTGACATTTGAGTCAGTTGGCACCAACATGTAGCTAATCTTAGTGTCTTTAGTTGACCGTCTTGTTCAGAATACCTTCTATAGTAAGAACGACCACGTGAATTTTTACCTATGCACTAGTTACTGTTATCAATAGCATTCAGAGTTAACAGGGAAAACTTGTTCATTAAAATGCATAGCATTCGATGCTAAATCTTATAGAATTTGGTTTTCTTCTTTCGATTTCCTTTTTTCTTATAATATTGGCAGTTTTCATTCCCTGCTAATTGACTTGCAAAGGGTACTATGTAAAGTTTGAAAAGATGATGTTGCTTAGGTTTAAGGTTTGATGGTTCTCCTATGATGTATTGTTGGTTTTGTTTTGTTGGGATGCAAGAAAATCTAACCGAAAACAAACTAAAGTAACCATCAATATGTAACTCTGGATCGGCTCAGGGTTCAGGGTTAGTTAGTCAACCTGAAAACCAAGACATTCTTCATTAGTCAGTCATTCTATATAAGCTATACAAGTCTTCAAAGTACTGTGAGGAAAATGTTATATTAAAATTTTGTTAACTTGTTATATTAATGTGACTTTGGATGATTTGCAGGAGAATGTTGGTGAAGTAAGTGGGCCAGTTTGTAGTTCTCGAAGTGAGTCTAATTATCCAACTGACACTGACCTTGATGCATATGATACTGATCAATTGATGTTGGACACTGATAGAGGACTACTTAGTGATGACTGTGATGGAGTTAATACATATGATGATATCTATGATGAATCTAATGATCTTGATTAGAATTGTAATATCCTTGTTTAATTAGCTCTTTAGACAGTGAACTTTGAAGTTGTTGTTGTTTATCTTTTGTTTCTAGTTTGAACTATATATGGAATCTATGGATCTATATATTTTGGATGAGTATTAGTTTTTCTTTCTAAACTTTGTGAAAAAACGTTTTTTATAACGTGTTAAAATATATTTATAGTTATAAAATATGAGCTAGTATTTTTTTATAAAATTATAGGTATAAAATATATGGATCGATATTTCGCCGATATTTAAAACTAAAATTTCTCCGATACACGACGTACCGGTATATCGCTCTTAACCGGTACGAACCGAAATCTGGTATGAACTACGTTGCGCTGGACTAACCAAGCAGCTTGCGAATTTGACAAACCTGCATGGGAATATTTCCGTATATCAAGCATGGCCCTCAACAAAGTTTCCATATATCAAGAAGGGTCTTTAACTCTGAAGTTAAGATGGGAAGTAATTGCATCGCATGTCGAAATAAATTACAGTTAATAGTAATTGTTTTACCAATATCTCCCGGGAAATAAAATCGGTTCTTATAAGTAGAAACCCTCTTTTCTAAAATAGAGAGAAAGAAGAAAGATGAAAAACAAAACTCGACAACAAGATAATACCTTCTTCTTCTTTCTCTCTCACTCTAGGGTTTCTCAATCCCCCTAATTCCCCAAAATCTCTAGAGATCTAAAAATCAAAATTAAAAAATCATGGGTGATCATCAAATCCCCCCACAAACTCCATCTTCTTCATCTGAGAATCGATCATCAGTTAGTAGAAGACCACCATTTTCATCATCAACATCATCAGAATTAAATCTTCCACCGAATATGTCAAGAACTTCACTTTCTTTAGAAAACCCTTCGTTTTCTACATCTAATTCTTCATACATTGATCGTATGGTTGGAGTAGGTTATCATCCATCACCATCGAGAACTATATATAGTGATAGATTTATACCAAGTAGATCTGGATCAAATTATGCACTTTTTGATTTATCTCCGTCGTCAGCGGCAGCGTCTTCGAGTTCTGGGGCAGGGGCAGAAGGTGGTGGTGGTGGAGATGGGGCTGGTACTTATGCTAATTTATTAAAAAGTGTTTTATTTGGTCCTGATTCTGGTGTTGTTTCACCGTTAACTCCTGAGAAGTCTTCAACTTTAGATGGGAGAAGTATTCAATTAAGTCCACCAAGTAGAAATATTTTTAGGTATAAGACTGAAACTAGACAGTGTATGTATTCGTTGTCTCCGTTTGGATTTGATGATGCTTTGCCTGGTGTAATTCCATCCCCGGCTAAGGCGCCGCGGAAAGTTCCCAGATCCCCTTACAAGGTGAAAAGATTGTTCCTTTAGGTGAATTTAGGTTTTGTTTTTGTGAAATTTTGATAAATGAAGTTGATTTTTAAATGTGGGTTTGTTATTGGTTTGTAGGTTTTGGATGCTCCTGCTTTACAAGATGATTTTTATCTAAATCTTGTTGATTGGTCTCCGAATAATGTATTGGCTGTTGGATTGGGTAATTGTGTTTATTTATGGAATGCTTGCAGTAGTAAGGTAACATCAGCTCTTTTCGGTCTTACTGTCTATGGCACTGGGTTTTATTTACTGGATGATTGAATTATGTGTTGCATTGATATATGTAGGTAACTAAATTATGTGACTTGGGAGTGGATGATAGTGTTTGTTCAGTTGGATGGGCAAACCGTGGGACACATCTTGCTGTTGGAACTAATAACGGAAAAGTCCAGGTAACTACATTCCTTTGATCCGAAGTCTAGATAATTAACTAGATCGAGTTTTTGTCGGTTTGCCATCAACAGTTGACATTAAGTCCAAAAACTTTCCATTAAATAATGGTGGATAGATCTGGACATTGTTGCCCATGCCGAAATGCACGGATTTCAATTTGTATATTTATACTGACAGACTGTGAACTTTAAGTGGTTGCCATCGGGGATCAGAAGATAGCCTTAAGTTGATGTTTCTGTATCAAATAATCAACTGTCTACATCAGGGATCAGAATATGGATAGAATGTTGCCACTTAAGATTAGAGTGTGTACCTTCAGGTTGTCCATCCGGAATTTGACGCGAGTGAAATTCCAACACAAAATCAACTGTTTACAGAGAGGAGAATATGGATAGAATGTTGCATTAGAGTGTGTACCTTCCGGTTCCCCATTTAGAATATCATGTAAGCAAGGCATAAGGGATAATAAAGATTTCCTTATTTGCGTTGATTGAGGATGTGGGTTTTCTGATGATGGTCATGTGTTTACTGCATTAGTGTCCGGAACCTTTTATTTGGGTACAAATATTGATATTATAGTATCTCATTTCCTTTCCATGATAGAGTATCTTATTGTTTCTTAATGAGAAATGGATATACATTAGAATGTAGAGGGTACAAAAATATGAGCAGAAGTTTTTCATACTTTATAATTTAATCAAACAACCGGAGCATGAATATTCTATTTTAAGGAGTGGCATTCGTCAACTATGTGGTGTTCACGACACAAACCATCCCAATCACTTTACTCATTTGATCTCCTTCCTGGCTGTTGTAAATATCCATCGTTACAGATAGGTTCTGGTCACAGTCGGACAGGATTTTA
Organism: Papaver californicum; assembly: GCA_023531435.1. NCBI lineage: Eukaryota > Viridiplantae > Streptophyta > Magnoliopsida > Ranunculales > Papaveraceae > Papaver > Papaver californicum. The sequence goes on from JAJJMC010012129.1 coordinate 856,306, forward strand.
GTTCTCACTTATGCATGGTGTTTGTTTAAGAAGTTCAGATTTTAAATATTGCCAGCATATTACATCGTTCTTTATTTTATTACTGTTCTGGTGTTTTAGAGTTGTTTGAATATCATGGTGCATGGTGCACATTATCCATTATCTAATGCTAGGGCTGTTGAATTGACACCTTGTGATGCTTTCGATTTGCATAGATTTGGGATGCATCACGCTGTAGGAGGGTTAGGACTATGGAAGGCCATCGGTTACGTGTAGGTGCTCTTGCATGGAGTTCATCTGTATTATCTTCAGGTAGCCGTGACAAGAGTATTCTCCAACGTGATATTCGTGCTCAAGAAGATTTTGTTAGTAAGCTCAGTGGTCACAAGTCAGAGGTGAGGGCCTTAGATACATCTTAGAGTGCCTTTTTTTTTGTTGCTGATTTTATATTTTCAACCATCACACCATTTACAAAGTTAAAAGTAAAAAGCACCACTTCCACTAATCGTATTTTAACAATCGTCGTAGGTTTGTGGATTGAAGTGGTCTTATGATAACCGCGAGTTAGCGTCAGGTGGAAATGATAACAGAGTAAGTTGGTCTTCATCGTTTCCTTGTTTAAAGGGAGGACCGTAATTGTGTCTGTCGCGCATTTACTTTGTTCATCTATTTGTTCTGCAGCTATTTGTCTGGAATCAACATTCGACACAACCAGTGTTGAAATACTGTGAGCACACAGCTGCTGTAAAGGCAATTGCGTGGTCTCCACATTTACATGGACTTCTAGCTTCCGGTGGTGGTACTGCAGACAGATGCATCCGTTTTTGGAATACAACTACAAATTCACACCTCAGTTGCATGGACACTGGGAGTCAGGTGACCTTCTGAACATTTTCATGTCATCATTTCTACGCATGTTGCCTCTGCTTAAGAAATGATATGTTGGTAGTAGATAGTCAGATAACCTATTAACTTGGGGTGTGATCTTCAGGTTGTGTTGAAATGAACTAATAATGGTGCACAAGGGATAGAAGTCATCCTCTTAGAAAATGAAAAATCAGTTAGCTGCTAGATTTTCATTAGGGCAGCATGTTAGGCACGTCATATTATGATTCATGCGACATTC
>JAJJMC010012129.1:857810-869770 GCA_023531435.1 Papaver californicum
TTCTTTTCTTTTTTCATTATTTGTTTTCTTCTTCTCAATGTTTTCCTTTATTTCCCACAAAAGTATAGATGTATAGTGGGGAGATGTTGAAGAAACATTCCCTTGGCATTATTTTGTATAACCGACATAGCATATATATTGGTATTCACCATACTAACTGGTTGATGAATGAACCACTATTTATGTAACATGGTATCCCTCATCTTCTTTATTTGTAAATATCAACATATTATATCATTCATTTATATTCTCTAAACATTTTCTCTATTTGCAGTTATACCTGAATATACACTAGGCTACTGTTTTTTTGTTTTATTTTTTTAAAATTAAGGATTTGTTCTGTTGGTGGTTAAATGTAGATTATTAGTAGCATCATTCACTGGTGTTGCTTACAAGACTGGTAGAAGTTATAAAGGCAGGGATTGGATGTAGTGAAAGTATGCACAAATCAATTAGTATAGCCAAAGACTCTTTGTTGCTCAATATTCCTAACAAGGGAGATTGCAGAAAGACACTTCTACAGAAAACAATTAGTTTTTCCATTGAAGAATTGACCATTCAGACAAGGGCATCATGGGCATGGCAACAATATGAAATCAAATGAGTTCATAGACAAGAAATACCAATAGCCGCAATAGGCAATATAACCTTACAGTAAAACAAGTCCCAACCTGCTTTGTGGCCCATTCAGAAAAAGGAAGCAGATGTAAGTTGAACCTCATGTTTAAGGATTGGTTCTGTTTGCCGTTTGGTTTTGTTTTGAGTTCGAATCTCGGCTAACATTCGTATATGTGTAGACTGGTCTACACCCATCGGTCAATTGAATCGCTAGGATATTCTTGATTGGTTATATGATACTTGTACAATCTAGAGGGTTCACGTATTTAAGGCTTTAGGGAATTAAGATAGCTGTACCTGTATTGATATGAATAGACAAATTAGATTGATAATGGACCTCATCTTGTTCAAAACGTGGTGGAATAAATTTCCTCAAATCTGTCTGCATCTAATCCTGTATATTAAAAACGTGTTGTTATATTCCACTTTAACTTTATCCCTTTGGACCCTTTCTATCTTCGGCAGTCTTGTCAATGTCTGAAAATTTATGGTTTAAAGTGACGCGTAGCATTGGAAAATCCCAAGATTATCCAGAGGTGCTTTCTTCTAAGTTTTGTGAGGCTGTTCATGATGATAAATATAGCTCACTAGGAGTCAACCATTGGACTAATGCATAGTTGCACACAGGTATAATGATCGATCATTCAATACTTTACCATGGGAGGCTTTCATGTATCTCTTCTGCGTAGGTGTGAATTTGCGATTTGTTGTGACATTGCGTCACATTGCGGCAAACAACATCGTCCATCGACCAACACAGGTATACTAGGCAATCGGAAGGCTAATAGTTAGGCTTTAGACATGTCCATCTTTGGAGCTAAAGATCCATCGTTACCAGTGTTTCTCTTTATCTATGCACTATCTCTTGAATAAGATAGATATTTTCAGAAATCAATCTACATGAGACATATGCAGCTTGCATAAGTGATATTATCTTGACAATGTACTTTTTTATTTGTCTTGCAATGATTTGTGAAATGAGTTTAAAAGAAGTGTTACAGAATGCAATAGGCCTAAAGTCCCGCTTATGAGGAGTCTGATTCTTAGGAATTAAAGAAAATCTTATCTCGTCCCGCTACTTAAAACTAGTTGGATAACATCTTGTTTAACCATCTGCCATTGTGTCCGGTAAAATTCAGAAGAAAATCCATCTGGACCTGGTAAGTCCAAGCTTCATGTGGTTAGGGTATATTTTTCTTCAGACCAGGGGAAGTCATTAGGTGTGCTTCCAGCGGCAGAACTACGACATCGTTTTCCCTTGCTCAAGGCACCCCTAAAAATCCGCAAAAGCACAAAAACTTATGCACCAAATTTTGGTTTTATAGATAAATACACGCCCAAGCCCGGTAAAGAAATTTTCTTAAGCCCAACTTCCTCCCACATAAATCCTAGTTCTGCCGCTGCTTTCTTTGAATGCCGACTTGGGTAACCAAGTCGTATTGTCCTATTTTTGCTCCATACCAGGTGAAAGGGAAAATTGGAGATATGTCCCATTTTTCACTAATCTGTCTGGGATCTATCCCATAACAAAAAAAATTAAGAAATCTATCCCAGAGAAAGAAAAAAACCATTAAGTGACTAATATTTCACATGTGTTGGTTTACACATGCGCACCAGTTACATATTTACCCTCAACCTTTAGATGAACAACATGTCACCTAGAGATCCGACGCTCAAAATTTTTTTGTTTAGAAAATTTAAAACACGTGTCAACATTTCCTTTTTGACAAACACGTTTTTTTTCTTCTGTGTATAGCGGAGAAGTCGAGAGAAACTTCATTTGAAAGGGAGAAAATGTTTACAGTGTTTCATATTTTGAATTTGCCCTCAATTTTCTTTTTTCTTTTTATTCTTTACGTACATAAATGGGGACATTAATGTAATTAGGTATGGAAAAAAAATCAAAATCGTCAATCTAAAATAATTAAATATCTACGATCAACAGTTCCTGATTGTTTGAATGGTTTATGTAACCAAATAAGTAAGGCATAAGCAGTATCAAGTGTTTCAGCCAAACTTTAAATCAATTGGGTCTAATGAAATCGGTGACTCAGATTTTTTTTAGTTTTGAATTGATGGGTTTATTGGTGGATGAAGATGATAGATAATCAACATCTTTAGTTCTATTCTAATGCTGTTATTCAATTTTCATCTTAGGCCCACTAGCGGCGTTTTTTAACCACAACTGATTAATTTCAAGAACAAATAACCGTTATAACGGTTATAACAGTCGTACGCCTATGTACGAGAGAGAGGAGCAGCGCGCACTAGAGAAGCAGTGAAGGACAGTGCCAAAGGTGGACATAACAGGTAGAAAAATCGTGCAATTATTGCATAGAGAAAGAAAATAAAAGAAAAGAAGCGCATAGAGGTCCACATGGTACATTAGTTTGTGCGATAAAACTTGCATGTACCCACGGGAACATGAGAGGACTTAGAAGCAAAAACAAAGCAGAAGAGAAAAGTCTAAACATGATTGGTGTTTTCTGTGCATCTGATATTAAGATCTTCTTTTCTTTCTTCAGAGAAGCAATCCCTTCCATGGAATTCTGTTAGAAAACCAATCCAACGGTTAGAAGTATTATCCAGCCGTTGTTTCCTCGTACCTGCACCGCCCCAATTCATTTGGGTAACCGGCGGGTATAGGTATCTCTTTTAGAACGTGGAAGTGATTGGCCACCCCACCCTATCAGCATGTGATTCAATGAACTCATTGATGAGTAGAGCATTAGCTGCAAGTTTATTTTTATGATTGGCCGGTAAAAATCAGAACTTAGACGAGTTTCACAGTCAGAATATGGCTATCACCCTTCAACAAAATTTTCACTCTACCAAAGACGCATATGCCACCAATGGTGTTGCTATAGGTCTCTCAGAAACTCCAAAACTTGTGAGCCTAAAAGCTCCCTAAAGTTTGATAGTAATCTAGACCGAACATTAAAGAAAAATCCACGTTGAATGAAATCATATATTCTACGCTGCTTGGATAGGTCTTAGGAAGTAATTAGTGTTGGAGAAAATGAACTATTATTATTATTTGTTTTTTGGTCTTGGTAGGAATGGATCTTAAGATCAAGGGGTCACTAAGGAACTAAGCTAACTAGTTCATTTTCATTTTTCTGAATGAACCTTTAGTCCCATATTGGAGAAACTAAAGATGATTCCTCTCCTTATTACCTAGAAAGTTGCTTCTAAAGGAGGACCCTTAGGGTTTAGAAGCTTTTGTGGTTGAGAGAGGACTAAGGCTATGAGCTAGTTGGTGCAACCATGCTTTTCACACACGCGCGGTGTTTCGCACCGAAGCACGCACGCACGGGTACGCTTGCGCTTGCGCCTTGCGGACTTGCGGTTGCGGGTGCAGGCGGCTAAGGTTGCGGGCCAACCAAGACTTACGTTTTTTGAACATAATATATTTTCTTAAAAGAATTTAAGACTAAATCAAATTTGTTTTAAATGTGGGGGCGTATGACCCAGCGAGATTTTAGGAGAGAATTATTCTTAACCGTTTTAACCATTAACTCCGTGCTTCATGCGTGAAATTGAATTTCAACCATAATATCCGTGATTTATGCACGAAATTGATTACCATACTCTCATCTTCTACCTATAAAAGAAAACGAGTTTCTTCATTAGAACTTACTCCAGAAGCAGCTACTATCTTGTCTTTTTTTTCCCTCTTCTTGTTTTGTTTTTTGCACATTGCTCGTTTATTTCCCTTCCATCTAAATTGTTGTTAAGTTCTAGAGGGTGATTAGTATTGTGCTTATACTAGTCATAACAGGCAGTTCTATCCTGGACACATCTCCACTGTTGGGTATAGCATCTCTCATTATTGAGAAGTGTCCGAGGACTATTGTGTTAAGGATAATTTGCTGAGCAGGTGGCTCTGTCAATTGTGTATATCAATCAGAGATTCTTAACCTTAACAATTTTTTCTGTTTAGTATTTTACCATTGGTGCAGATTCAACAATTAGTTTTAGACTAATGGAAATTTACCATTGGAAAGGTGTCAATGACCGTTAAAAGGCGCACTAGATAAGTAACCTAGGCCGTAGCTAGCTGATATCAAAGTTGTTGATCCTGGCCTTTACAAAATTCACTGACTTCCCTTTACATTTGCACAAAGAATTTGATTGGCATTCCTCATCTTTATGTACTAGGAAGAAATAGAACATGCGCGTATGATTTCAATCCAGAGTAGAACGCATCTATTTTTATTTTTGAATCATCATATCTTTGTTTAACTGGATGGATTTTGTGTTTATATGTTTTTGTAAAATTTCGTATCAATCGATTCATGTAATTATAGTATTCTAGTGGCACGATGGTACGTACATTTTGAAATTCATTTCATTTTCATTACACGCAACTCAATTTCATTTTATAGGATTTGATATCTTTGAATATCTTTCATCAACTTGCGTAACTCATTATGGTAACGTAAAATATCAAATCACATCACCTTGAAAAATTCACTCATCAACCCGATTTTTTTGTCTATTCAACTAAGAAATTAGCTCATGAGGCTATGATTTGATAGCGCTCGAGTAAAGCAGAATTGGTTCAAATTTGGCATAATTAAAGCTTATTTTGTTGGCTATAATTTAAACAAGAGGTGAAAGCCGATGTGCAACACGACTTCCATTCTCGAGCCATTTACAAATTTTCTTGCAGTTTCCGTAGAATTGCAAAGATTGCTTCAGCCGAATAAGTTTATACTCAAAAAAGAAATGAAATAACAGAATGGTCTTCGCCATCAAAAACACGCGAAGTAGATTTTAACCATACACTACATGATCTGTAGGTAAAGTAAGGGGAGCTTGTGCAATTTTTTGTGCACCATATAAATATTTACATCTCTTGATAATAATACTAATTCTAATATTGGGAATGTCTTCATCTCTTGATGGCCAGTTTGACTCTCGTATTTAAGATAGGATGCTTACTTCTGAGAATGTTGGTCTCTTAAAAAGTTACTTATTTTTTATAAAAATAAAAGTTAGTTTGACGACATAATTTTAAATTGATTTTTAAAAGTAAAAAAGTTTATTTTTTATGAAGTAAAATCTTTTTTTTTTTTACTTCTGAAATTGACTTATGCGTCTAACACTTTTGGTATCTAAGCTATCAGTCCATATAACTTTTAGGTAAGTATTTTTTTAGTGTATTTTTCACAACCAACCATCTTAAAATGAACAACTACCCCCATCGCATTGAGATTTACCCTAAGTTTCACAATCGAATTTTACCCTAGAGTTTGGTTTTAAGCTGGCAAGATCCAACAACAATGACTCCACAATAAGTTCATTGAGCATTTAAGCATGTTAGTGTGGTCCAAATACACAATATTCTTGCTAGGCTAGGTTAACAATTTAGATAGTAGTAGCATTATATTTTGCTGTGGCTCCCATCTTCAGTGATTGTGTCTAATGTACTATTGTTTCTTCACTTTTACAAGAAAGCCATTAACAAAATGGGGTACATGATATGTCCTGTTTCAACCCAAAGATTATTTAGAAAGAAAGAGGAGGAGGTGACAGTGAATATGAAGTTGATGGATAATATGTGAAATATTACAAACCCTTCAACATAGAAAACCAACCTTCCTCTTAACCCCACCAATAAAGAAAATTGAAAACAGTGATCTTTCCCTATTAGGCAACCCTAATATTCGTCTTTTTTCATTTGGCAAACTTCTTGGGCTCTTATCAATTTTAGACCATTGAAGGACATTTTTACTAACAGTGTAAATATATCATGGAAATAGTGTCTGCATTTGTGGTGTGGAGTAGATTGATGGATCATCGTACTAAAGGGACCACTTTTTTTCTTCTTATCTTCTATCAATTCTTCATGGATTTCCCTTGATTAGGGGTGACTATTTGTTTCTACATTTTTCAACTGTGCTTAAGCTTTTATGCACAAATATAAGAATAAAGATTTTTTTTCATTTTTCCACCTTCACATGTTCCTATTACCTCACTTTGATAGTATACTTTGAATCAGTTGCATGTTGTTATAATTCATCAAAAGAATACGGTTCCTATGTGCGCGAGTAAATAACGTAAGTAAATCCTACATTCAACCGATAAAATGAGCACTTATATTAATTATAACACTATGTCATTATTTCACGAATAGTCATCCGATTAATATTTATGATTATAAGTGTATAAATAGTAAAACATATGCTTCACAAAAGAAAAAAAAAAATAACCCATGGTTTGCAAATTTAGACACAAAATTGGCTATGTGAATTTGATGCCCCCGAAGTTCCGAGATGATTTGCAATTTGAGTTTACTTTCTAGTACAAACAATTACAAAGTTTCCTTAGGTTTCCAATTTGAGTTTACCTTCTAGTACAAACAATAAAAAAGGTTCCTTAACTTTGGGCATGCACAATACTAATGCATAGCTCACTTGAATTGAAGTGAGGATATCATACAATTGATAGATTATGGACCACCAAATAAAGTAAGCTGTTAAATGGGGTAGCTGAGACATACTTCTCTCTTCACATGATCAACCACCAATTAACTCTCTTTTTTCCCCATTTCCTTACACAAATTTCTTTCTTTTCTAATGGCCTTGAAAAAAGAAAAACTCACTAATTAGGGATAAGCATCCCTCTGTTAGCAAAAATATCTAATTATACTTTAAATGATTATTTACTGATTTAGGTAATATGACAAATCTGCCCTGGATTTTTCTGAAATGGAAAAAAGAAATTTAACTAATAACTTTCAATATACATCTATCTATTTCTTTTTCAATGCCTTCTGAAATAGATTATTCCCTCCATAAAAATCATCTTGTTTTTCATTTTACCCTTTATTATATTCTTAATGCTAAAAGTTTAAAATAAATTATGATGATATCCAAATAACATTAATAAAGATATATATATTAAAAATAATTTTAAAATATGTTCTCTGTATATTTAGACGGATAAGTGAAAATATGTTTCCGACTACATAATTTGGACGGAGGAAATATTAAATAAATTAATCTAGTGGTGATGAGGGGGAAAAGGGATATTTTTTTTATTAATTAATACTTCAGTCTTAATCAGTAATAAAATGTCACCATCTACAATTTACTGTCTCCCATAAACCACCTTAACTTTTTCAATATCGGTGGTACAATAAAGAAGTAAAGTAACTCTTTTTCTTGAAAATTGTAATTTTAATCTTCTCAATTTACCTTACTAGCTAGCTACTATCACAGTGCCACCAATGCAACAGGAAATGCATAAAAATTATGTTAGTTGGATTCAGGGATGATTTGAAAGATGCGACCTTGATTAACATAGTAATAATTTAGAAAATTTGTGTTCTAAAACCACTGGATGCAAGGTTCTTGTACGTGTATATATATCAAACATAAAATCAAGTGTTAGAAACCTATATTAGCTAGATACTATCACGCTAGTATAAAAAAAAGTGTAAATTTTATTGACAAAATAAATATTTTTAATTTTTATTTTTATCTAAAAAACATACTAATTAAAAAAAATAAAAATATTATTTTTTTTGAAACATAGGTAGTAGAAAATATTCATTTAACATGGATGATTATTCGTTAAACATATAATTTAGGGTATCCTTTTGCATGATGTGCAATGTGTATCTAAAAAACCAAATTTCAGATTGACTATTAAAAAAAAAAAAAAAAAAAATTTAGCGGTGACTCGGCTTCTGCTGGAGCCTTGTGCAGAAATATACTCCCTCTGTTTCAGGAAAAGAGTTACTTTTCCTATTTGCACAATTGTTAAGGTAAGATGAGAGAGAATAACTTTTTTAATTTATTTCCAGATTTACCCTAACAAAAAATTTAATACTACATATATCTTTATAATGTAAATAATAACATTTCTTAAAATAACAAGGGTAGTTTTAAAAGTTTGTTATATTGAAAATGAAAGTAACTTTTTTGTTGGAACAAAAATTTAAAAAGAAAGTAACTTTTTTCCTGAAACGAAAGGAGTATGACTTTTGGTAAAATATAACCCTAAAGATCAAAGCATCTAAACTTTGGTAATCCACCAACCAGTATTTTGGTGCGTATGCAATTAAGCTTTGTAGCATTGCGAGCAAGCTCTTGCACCTCAATGGTACATGCATTTGGTTGAAAATAAATTTGTGGAAATTTTACTATCTTTAAAACCGTCGACGTAAAAGGGGAGGAGAATGAACGTGATTGCACTTGTTAAAATCTTTTCTCTTTTTCTATTTTTTTCTTTGAGTTTCTTCTATTTTATTTTTTGAAGTTGACCAATAAGTTGTGTAAAGTAGAAAGCTTTATTACCCAGGGGTTAAAAACTAGTAGTAACATAAAACAAAATTACATGATTCGTATTAACAAATACTAACTGTCAATTGAAAAGCCAAGCTTTAAATATGATGAGTGTGCCCTTTTTTGACTGGTCGAGACTTGTGATTTGAGAAAACGTAAGCAAATCATAATACGATATATTCACAGACTTTAAAAGACTTTGTTGAAGTTTGTAATAAGCAAAGTACAGAGTGTAGGAGGAAGGAAGCTCAGGATTAGACAGTTTAGGAATTTAATTAATTACAAGGAAGGAAGTACGGGCTCACAGAAACACACAGGTCACCTGTGAAGGATAGAGACTGAGTGATGGAAGACTGTAGAGACTAGAGAGATCAGAGAAGTGAGAGTAATTAAACAGTACGTCACGCCGCCTGATACACTGTTCAGTTTTTCATTACTCTGGAGTCTGGCCTTAGTTTTTGACTGTGATGGCTTACTGTCAGTCAGTGTACATCAAGATTTGTTAAAGAATAGATAATGAATTCATATATTGGTAGCCTGTTTGAAGGTGAAAAAATGGGATTTTGATTATTTGACTAATAAATATGACACAGTCAAAATGACACAGCCACGTGGTGTAAAAAGATAAAAAAGTCAAGACAAAGTCAAGACATCCCACTCAACTGAAAACGAATGGGTTGGGCGAATTTGGGCGGGCGGGTCAAGCTAATTAACTATAATGAAACACAATTTTTTGTGCGCTCAATTTTTTCTCTCGTCTCTTTCGTCTCCTCCTTTTTCATCTTCTTCAAATCCTAGTTTCTACGGCATCATCCAATCGATTTCCTAGCTTAACCAATCGATTTCCCAGCTTAACCAATCGAAAAAAACTTTGAGTTCAGCTGAAAAATCACTTGCTTTCTGTTCAACTGATTCACCCTTTCCATCTCAACCAAAGAAGAATTATTGAAATTTGAACGCAACCCATCATCTTAATCTGATCGAACTTGTCTTCTGCAAGAGGTAGGGGGTTAATCTTCTTAATTTGAGTAAAAAAAATTTCTAAAAATCTTTCTGCCCTAATTTGATTGAATGTATGATTCTTCATCCGTTAATGTTTTTCGTTAACTTCATCTCCTGAATTTGAACATCCCCTTTCTATCAAATGGGTAACGATTTTTTAAACTAATTGGATTTGTGAAATCTCTATTGCTGTGTTTTCACCTTTGGCATCAGTGGATTTTCATTTTACCTAAATCCATCTAAAAACTACTGAGAACTCATTTTCTTAATCTCTTATTCTTAACAAAAAGATTATGTTTTTAAGGATGTTTCAAGGAGATTGATGACTTGCAGTATAGTGTAGTCCGTTATGTTTTGCTTTTATGTTTGTATTGCTTCCACCAATACTTAGCTACTCATGTGTACTTGGAATAACATTTCTAGTGTTTTTAGAATTTTGATTGTTATGTGGAGGCTGAGCTATAAAAGAAGTTTTCAATACCTTGATTTTTATTGCTTCAGACATGATTTAGTACTTAGTGCAAGAGTTTTCAATTTGGACATTATCTCTAGATTCAGGCTGAGCTGTAAAAGAAGTTTCCAATGCTTTGATTAGGACCACCAGAATTGTAACATGTATTGTGTGTATGTATGCTTAACTTAGCATAGCTTGAGTTTTCAATTTGGATGTATTTTGTTCAGCTTGATTTGGGTATATATGCAATTTTGGTTTGGGGTAAACCTGCAGTAAGTTTGCTGTCTGTGACCTTACATGGTTATGTACTTAAATTGAAATTTAGTCCTCTTTTTGACTTTTGGTACCTTTGGGTCATGAGTTTGCGCTTTGATCACTAAATATCCTTGCTCTTCTTAGGCTTTCTTTTTGTGCTAAAGTTTGTCTGCTGCAATCCGGTTCTCCTGTTACTTATTTTGCACATTGTTCTTGTTAAGAATGTCATAATTTCTGGTCAATTACCATGAAAATGATTATGCATTGTTGTGTACTGTTCTTTAAATTTTAAAAGCCAATTGCTTGCTGTTATTCTTCAGGTTGCCGATAACTTCTACAGAAGAGACTTGAAGAGTGCAGCTCTTGCAAGGTTGAGCGTTGTTCACAGGAGTCTCAGGGTTGCCAAGTCTGGTGTTAAGAAGAGGAACAGGCAGACTCAAATTAAATCACCCATATTGCAACCACTCAATGACTCAAATTAACAAAACGTAGCATCGAAGAAGATGATGATTATAGTTTGAAGAAGATGATGATTATAGTTTGAAGAAGATGATGCTTTGAACTCAGATGAAGAAGATGTCAGATTCGACTGGTTACCCTAGAAACTAGGGTTTGAAGAAGATGAAAAGGAGGAGACGAAAGAAAAAACTGACGCAAAAAAAATTGTGTTTCATTATAGTTAATTAGCTCGACCCGCCCGCCCGAATTCGCCCAACCCATCCGTTTTCAGTTGAGTGGGATGTCTTGACTTTTTTGTCTTTTTACGCCACGTGGCTGTGTCACTTTGACTGTGTCATATTTATGTGTCAAATAATCAAAATCCAAAAAAATGGGTCTAGACTCTAGAGTCTTTAAACATGGGTTAAGAGTTATAACAAAGAGTTTGTCAAAACGGTAATGGCCATGTTAGACCATTATAACAATACACTACAAGAAAAACGGGTTTAAGCGTCTAAAATCTTAGCAAGAGCTCGGAAATTTAGTCGCTTAAATAGTTTAAGCATCTAAAATTGCAACTGGTAAAAATTTTGGCGGCAATAAACATGTGTCCACTATTATTTAGCAGCGAAAAAAATACACTTAATCGCTAGATCCTTTGTTCAAGTAATTTATAGAAACTAAAATAATGAACATGTAGCTATTCACTTTGAGGAACCGACTCGTAGCAACAACAAAATAAATTGGTTGCTCAAACCTCTCTCAGCAACTATGTTTGAGCCACAACCAAATATGTTTAATTGCTAGATCTGTTTTTCAAGTAACTTATAGCAGTTAAAAGTTGATCAGGTAGCTATTCACTTTGAGGCACCGACTCGTAGCAACAACAAAATAAA
>JAJJMC010012129.1:869780-996207 GCA_023531435.1 Papaver californicum
CAGCAACTAAGTTTGAGCCACAACCAAATATGTTTAATTGCTAGATCCGTTTTTCAAGTAACTTGTAGCATCTCAAAAAGTGATCATGTAGCTCTTCACTTTGAGGCACAGACTCGTAGCAACAGAAAATGAATTGGTTGCTCAAACCTCTCTCAGCAACTAAGTTTAAGCCACCACCACATGTTAAAAAATGAATTACTTGAGGGAGAAAGATAAACCGTGTGATCAAAATCCATCAACGCTTTATACCTAGTTCTATCTGTCATACGGATTGTGATCCGTGTGACTCATTGGAAAAAAATCATATTTGTCCATTTTAGTATGATTGTACTATGTTATAACACCATTTTTTTATTATTTTTTAATTATCTTTGTCTATATATTATATATATGTTAATTAGTAAAATATTTGTATATTTTAATATCGATGAATATGTATTTATGGAAAAAAAAATTAATAACCTAAGAAATTATTTTTTGCTTCTTACTTCTAAGATTGATTTATATTTAAGCTATTTTTTAATTTTGAGAAATTATTTTTGATTATTAAAATTCAAAAATCAACAAAATAAATTTTGCATACATTCTAAAATGACTTGTATAAACAAAAAGATACTCCTGAAATCTCAATAAAAATAAAAAACAGGCGCCGACTAAGGGGATCAAAACCCTTGACCACGGGATTAAAAGTCACGCGCTCTACCACTGAGCTAAGTCGGCCTTTTGTGTATTTTTAAGGTCAAGTTGATAACTCCAATCGGTTTTTGATATTTTGATTTTGATGGAGCAGGGACTGGATGAACGGCTAAGATTTTGGTGATAAAATTACATGTGGGGTCAGATATATAATTGTGGGACCTACCTGAAAATTCTAAAAATGGTACCTGTTGGACTTGAATTTTCTATGATTATCTGAATGATCTAATTCATGTAACAATTTGATTCAGAAAGACAATAGCACATATTACATAATAGAAATATGGAAAATTCTTAGTACAATGAAAAAGATAGAAAAATTTGAAGCTGCATTTGATTTGTTTCAATTTACAGCCAAAAACAGTTATATTTTTCGGAGTTAGAAACTCATACCGTACAAAACTTTTGTGTTCAAGGACTTGTCTATTAGTCTCATTCTAACACTAAAAAATGGAACTAGTAATAGTGGCCACTATCCATTGTCCGACTTTGGATACCTTCCGAGAAATCTTTGACGAGTCCAACAGAATTTAACCCACCTTGACAGTGTTGAGTTCTTCACCGCAAGCAACCCAACATCCACCAGGGAAAACTAGCTAAAGACAGGTAAATCTAAACTTATACCACAGGTCCACCATCTACCTCTTTCAGCTCAGATAACTGCAGTCAAATATCAAGATTCATAAGATACCATTGGGGAATACTCAAGAAACTCATTGAAATCTCATAATTCAGTGCCTTACCTCAATCCAAACTGATGTAGTTTCACTTCCTATAAACAAGTATTGCCCAAGAAAAATGGTGTCTCCTTTCTTTACTGCCTGCACACAATCATATACCTCAGCACCATAGAACAAATACAACCAAGTCACACATAGGTAATTCAAAGATGAAAATTGGAAGGGAACACTTCGATTGTCATCCTTATTTTTTAATCAAGTCTCCTAAGGGCTACCTCTATCAGCAGCTAGGGTCGTTTCTATATGTTATAAAGTATCATATCTCTCTTTCTCAAAGTGTTCTAATCTCTATCATTTCTTGCTGAGATCGATGATCATGATTACCTAATTCTCTAGCACACATGATGTGTGGGTGTGAGAGAGAGGGAGCGAAAGATTAATAAATTTAAGGCAGTAAGAGTAGGTGAATTATGCACAAAGTTACTCTGTAAGAAAGTCTCATCACTAATTAACAAATGATTCTTTTTTTTATTGGAGTTTCTTTTGATTAATTTAAACAATTAAACTAGAGTCTGGTTTCTAGAAAAACTAACAATACGGGTCTGCTTCCCAGAAAAGTTAAAAACTTGTTCAAAAATACTTCTGATGGGTGGGACAGTAATAAACTCCATTTGTGTTTTACTAAATAAAAAGTTCAAACAATAAGAAAAATAAAAATTGATTCCACCTGTTATGACCAATTGATTTGGTCCTTAAATCTGTTTATAACAGAATGACTATACAAACAAGAAGCATGTCTTATGCAAACAAGAAGCATGAATATGCAAAAGCATTGAAAGATACACTAACAATAAAATACACCTTATTCAAAGCAATTGATGGATTCTCAGTGTTCTTTATCTTCTAACATCAAAGAGGATTAAGACCCTGCAAAGTTAAAGCTATTATTGTTTCAGTAGACCCAACTGGACGAGAAGGAATTAATGAATGAATAGACGCAACTAAAATCAATTTAAGTAGACCTCAGTAGCAAATCCAGACCTACGATAGTTGTGTCATGAGTCTTACCATATGAATCAGTACCACCACTAAACCACCATCGAGGTGCTCCAGGTGCGTCTGCATATATACAAATAATTGCATGTCCAGAGTTGATACGATTAAAGACATAACACATAATTAAAAAGAAGTATGCATACCCAAACTCTCTTAGTGAAAGGATTGTATTTCTAACACATTGTCTTGTCTTAAATCATGTTGAGACATCTACAATTTGTATTAACTACCTCACAAACTACAGATTCTACAGTAAAAACTACCAAGATGGCTAAACTTCATCGTCTTGCTATGATAATCGTCACAAACCAATATAAAGAAGCAAATAAATAGAATCAATCTTCATAATCTAATCAAATACGTTACTCTCTATAGTACTGAGCTGCATGTAGTAATTCCCAAACCTTAGAAGCACCCTCCTGACTAGATGCCTGAAAGAGAACACCAAATCGTAAAATCACTGCATAACAAAGTGCCCAGCATCATGAAGTGGGTTTAACCTAAAACTACTATTAGTAGTACTACCACCTCTGGTAAACTCAAAATCCCCTGTAAGGAAACCCCAACATTTTTAGCGTAAACCCAAAAATGTTCCCCTTTTTAGCACAAACCCTAAAATTGAAAGAAACCCCTCAAATCAGTTGAATGTTCATGATATACGAAAAAGATACTGACCTTAGAATCAACTAATTTATACTTGCTGAAACCATTTAGGGGAAATGAATTTACAGATCAGAGTTTATGAATCAACTAATTCATTTTTAAGGGTTTGGTGATTGCAACGATTTGGTGTTTTCAGTTTTAAACCTAAAGAATCCAGGTCCAAACTGAATAATTATTAAGAAATTACTAACAAAAACCCCTGTAAGAAATCAGAGTTTATGAAAGAAAAATCTTGCAAAATTAGTAAACCCTAGATCTGAAAGAGATGGGTTGTTACCTGTGTTAGAAATACCTCCATTTACCAACAAAATCTACAAACACCAAAACCCCTGAATATTGGCAACGAGAAACAAAGGCTAGGGTTACAGTGAACGAAAATAGACCTTACTAAGTTACTTTGCAATCGTCGTGAGTCTGATGCGCTAAATGGCTGCAACCTGTGGATAAGTTTCGATGATCCAGATTCGGTGGATGGTGATGAAGGTATCGATGAAACCTAGTTTTTCTTCTCAGGCGGCTGTTATGGAAGAGAGACAAAGAGAGAGAGAAAAAAAGAATAACGAAAATGAATGGAATTTTTTTTTAGGGTTTTGAAAACAAATTTTGAACGGTAGATAAGCCATCTCATGTGGATCATGAAAAGTTTTGGAGGGTTCAGATTCGATGTTGGATTCTCATACGGATTGAGTCAAGTGTGTTAGTTAACTATGTGATTTTCACTGTGTTAAAACGAAAATTTGAACGGTGAATAAGGTACCTCATACGGAACATGAAATTTTTTGAATGGTCCAGATTCGGATTTGAATTCTCATACGGATTGAGACTAATGTCTGAGTAGCATGTGTGGTAAAACATCGATAAGTTTAGGGTACCGGTGAAGATTTTGACTTAAGGGAATAAACACTATAAGGAATACATGACGAACATCGATAGGTTTATGGTACAGGTGAACATTTCGACTTAGGGGAAGAGTTTATTAAGGATAATACGATGAACATCGATGGGTTTAGGGTACCGATGAAGATTCCGACTTAGGGAAAGAGGTTATTAAGGATAATATGATAAACATCGATAAGTTTAGGGTACCATTGAATATTCTGACTTAGGAGAAGAGTTTATTAAGGATAATATGACGAACATCGATAGGTTTAGGGTACCGGTGAAGATTTTGACTTAGGGGAAAAGGTTATTAAGGATAATATGACGAACAACGATATGTTTAGGGTACCGTTGAAGATTCCGACTTAGGATAAGAGGTTATTAAGGATAATATGGTGAACATCAATAGGTTCAGGGTTTAGGGTTAGTTTCCGCCTTAGGGGAAGAGGTTATTAAGGATAATATGACGAACATTGATAGGTTTAGGGTACTGGTGAAGATTCCGATCTAGGATAAGAGGTTCTTAAGGATAACATGACGGATCACTACCTTATCAAAAAAAATAATTTTGCTCAGATTCATTAAATTTTATTTAATCTCAATCAAACTCATGGATCTCACTCGAATTTACTCATTTTTCATTGATCTCACTCGTATTTACTTAACTCATATCAATTTAGACTGAATAAAACTTAATGAATGAGTTCGACTGAGACTGAATAAAACTTAATGAATTATGTGAAATTGATGTAAATTAATATAATTTGAGTAAGATAGATCAAAATTGACTGTATTCAAGTGAGATTGATGAAACATTGAGTGATTTCTAGTGAAATATAACAAAATTGATTGAATTAAAAATATATCAAACTCATAAACATCATCGAACAAGGGGTTCATTGCCTTTTCACGTGATCCTATTATTTATCAATCTTATTCAATACCGCTCGATCTCACTTAATTTCTCAAGGATTCCATGGGTTTATGGTTCAGGGTATCGACGAAGATTCCGACTTAGGGGAAGAGGTTTTCATCAATTTCACTCGATTTCACTTATATTTATTGAATTTTATTCAATCTCAATCAAACTTATTCCTTTTTTTTATCGATCTAACAAATCTAATGATATCAAACTATGATTTCATCTGTCTCACTAAAATTCACTCAATTTTTTATCGAACCGACTTGAATACACTCAATTTTGATCGACTTGAATACATATCCGTTCAAAATTGAGTGTATTCAAGTCGATTCGATAAACAATTGAGTGAATTTTAGTGAGATTGAAGAAATCATAGTTAATTTTGATTGATCGGAATAGTCGAGTAATATGCATATTACTATCGTAACGTCGGAAATGGATATTTCTATCGTAACGTAACAAATTTTGGAATTAGAATTCACCAATTTTTTATTTTTTTTTGGAATTAGGGTTATTAGTGTGTCATTATTTTATAAGTTATGGTTTGATGAATTGGGTTGAACCCCAACAAATGTTCAATTAAAAGGAATTGATATGTAGCTTAATTTCTTGTATAAAGTTAAGCTTTACCTAATAACAAAAAATATATGATCATCCCAATTGAAAGGAATTGGGACGCAAAGCTTGATGTCTCGTAGTTTAGAGTTAATGTTGCGACTCTTAAGTTTTTTGCATACATGAGACATCCTATTTTGCGTGTCTGATAATAAGGTTACTAATTATAATAAGGTGTACAGGACGAACATGACATGTTGATGGTTCGGGGTTTAAGGTTCAGGGTTCATGGTTCATGGTTCGGGGTTCAGGGTTCATGTGCACCTTAATATCCTTAGTAACCTCTTCCCTAACTCGTTAAACTTATCGGACACGCAAAATTGGGTCCTTTTAATTGAACTTCTGTTGGGGTTCAACCCTATTCATCAAATCATAACTTATAAAAAAATGACAAATTAAGAACCCTAATTACAAAAATATATATATATATATATATTTGATGAATCATAATTTCTAAAATTCGTTTGGTTACTATAGAAATATCCGTTTCCGACATTCAAAATTAGTTATCCATCTTTCAAATTTTCGTTTCAGTAAGATGGTAACTAACACACAATGATAACTAACACAAAATTGTAACTAACACAAAATGATAACTAACACACAATCCGTATGACCATCCAACAACGAATCTTGATCATCAAAATATTTCCACGATCCGTATGACGCACCATCACCACCGTTAATTTTTTTTTATCAAAACCCTAAACAAAATTCTCTCTTTCATTTTCGACATTTGCTTTTCTCTCACTCCCAATTTGAGCCGCCTTAGGAGAAAACTAGGGTTCCATTTTCGACATTTGTTTTTCGACTGCAGCATCACCACCATCATCGTCGAGTCAGGGCTCACTCTTCTCATCGTCTCTGTTCTCCAATCTTGTTTTTGTTTTTCATTTGTTGAAGATTCCGAGTCATACCTGCACATCTCTCATCTGTTTTTCATCGTCTCTGCACATTTGTTGAAGATTCTCATTCATAAATGTCCAGCTTTTCAACAGGTAAATGTTGTAAGATATTCCATTCTTGCTTCTCCAGACTAGTGATGTGAACTGATTGTGTATTTTACATAAAATTTATTTTGCAGTCTTCTTTTGCGTCGTGAGTGTTGCTCATTCAGTAATGGAGAGTATGTAAAATCCGGACTGGCCGAGTTAGAACAATGGTGTATTGAAGCTACTGAAGAGGTGCGAGTAAACCAATCACTTCTTTGCACATACTAGTTATTATTTTGGGAAACTTATCCTTGACGTAAATTGTATACAGTACACGGGATTGGCTTGGGAGGAAATGAAGCATATTAGACAGGCAGTTGGATTTTTGGTATGCCTCTTTTATCGGGTCTAAATATCAAATCTTTTTACCTTCTATAGGTGCTTTTTTTTCAGTTAAAATACTTTTGGTATTTGAGTATTCTTCTGTTCATTCAGGTTATACCCCAAAAGCCAAAAAAGACATTAAACGAGATCACAAAGGAACTTTGTCCGGTATGTCTCTCCCTTAGAACCTCTCAAACCAATAGAAATTCGGGATTGTCTTGGTTCTTCCGCATACAACGTTTTTTTAATTCTTCTCTGTTTCCTTGCAGGTTCTCAGCATACAACAGCTATACAGAATTAGTACTATATACTGGGATGACAAATACGGCACCCACAGTGTCTCATCGGATGTGAGCATCAATGAATTGGTTAAATTACATCTTAATCCTTACTAATTTTTAGTTCCTTTTGGATAAAATACTTGTTTGATTGGTAGGTTATCTCAAGTATGAGAGTTTTGATGACCGAGGATTCAAACAATGGTATCATCAGTTCGTTCTTATTAGACGATGATTCTAGGTACCGTTTTCCTTGTTTCCTACAACAACCATTTAATAACGTACTACAACCTATTTCATTTCATGTCTTACGTTTGTTATAACTCATCTTTCACATTCATGACTGCATCATACCGTTCTCTGTGGATGACATCTCCAAATTAATGGAACAGATTGACATAGCAGACATTGAACAAAACCTCAATCTCCTTGTTTATGTTTTTGATTAATTAATAACTAATCAGGCTTTTTGATGAGTAGAAAATGGAGATGCTGATCGTGTTTTTGAAGTTAGAGATTCTGTTGGTTGTTGGGATGCTCGTGCAGCTTCTGGTGATGAAATATCTTGTTGACATGCTATGAGCGGTATGGTTTTTGGATAACTGATATATTGTGTGTCGTACGATTCAGGTGTTGGTGGAGCTGATGGTTGAGGATGATGAGGATAACTTGGTTCACCATATTGATCATGGTATCTCTGCCTTTCATGGTCGGGTTCCCAAAACGATTCTTGTCTTAGATCAGGAAATGAAGTCAACAATAAAGTAACCAGAATGGTGGTTTATTATCTTCCTCTTGTTCCATGGTATAATTTTAAGATTCTATTGCTTTTTTGAGCTCTCTATGGAATGTGGGATAGATATATGTATCACTTATAGTAGTGGTGATATCACATATTTACTTTATTGTTGACTTCATTTGTATGTACGAAAAATCAATGATTGTTACAACCTTAACATTTAAGGTTTTTGTTAACTCTATAGTGCGCATGTCACTGTTGCAGCCTTGCAGGGCTATTTCGATTTCATATAATGATTGGGACCCTGTTAAGGAGACTATTCGAGTCTTCGATAACCTGGTGGGACACTGTTACTTATTAGTAGTGGGTTGGGATTATGGATGAAAAATGATTGAGTGTTGTGTTCTTACTTGTTTGATTTTTTTGGATTTTGTAGGTTGAGTATTATTTCAGTAATACAAATTTGGCGAATTCTTCGAAGCTTAGAAGTGGTTAGATTCATTTTTTACTATTTTCTGTGATCATGTCCTGCACATAAAAATCATATTTACGTGTCCATTCACATGTTGTTTTGGTGCTGAAATCTGCAGGTTGTAAGTGAAGATGGGAAGAAGGTCCGGCGTCAAAATTCATTCACCGAGTTAGATTTGGAAGAATTATTTTTATGTATCATGTGTAGATGTAGTGTCTATGGTTCAATCATTGCAACCATTTTCTTAATTCGATTAATATAACGACTATTATACTATTAAGTTTTTCTTATTTGGCCAAGAGATTTGGATTGTTGCCATCTGAGTTAAGAACTGGTAACTATGTTCATTTATCTCTGTCATATTAGTATTATCCATGTTTTCCCTGAATTTTTCTTACTGTAAATTTAATTTCCATATGGATGTGTCACATTAACTGACCATTATTGTTGTTGCAGAGAACACTCAAGATGGTAAGACCTCACTGCATTTGAGGGTGGTCCTTAAAAATCTTGGATCCAATCATTTTCTTAGTGGGCAACTTAGTTAAGCAAAGATCAAGGCTCTCAACCAGCATTACCCGGATGGAGAAAAATAAATGATTAGATAGTATTTCTTTTTTTCTTTCTTGTAAATAGTGTAATTTTCTTAAGAAATGATATAAACTAAATTCTGTGATACAATAAAATATAATTTAATTTTTAATTTTTAATTTGGTTCATAATTGTTCTATATTAATTTTACTTTGGGATTATCTAAATCAGAATAACGAGCAACCAACTTGAGTAAAAACCTTTGATAGTTTAAAAATTTAAGCAATCAATTTTAGACCAATCAAAACCGAAAATCACTTCATTTGATAGTTTAAAAGTTTAAGCAATTAACTTAAAGCCAATCAAAATTAGAAATTATTTTTAGCAAGTAAAAATTTAAAATCTTAAAACCTTAAGCAATCAACTTGAATAAAAACTTTGCTACCTCAAAAGCTTGAGCAATCAACTTCAGACCAATCAAAATCAGAAATCGTTTTTAGCGAGCAAAACAGTTTGATCGCTTAAAACCTTAACCAAGCAAATTTAGGTCGAGTTGCTCCATGTATCTATCAACTAAGTATTTTAATTGCTTTAGAATGATTGGTATACCTGAAGCGATTGATATTTTACTTGCTATATTAGTTGGTCTAGATGTTAAGCGATCACTATTTTACTTGCACCATGTTAGTTGGTCTAAATGTTAAGCACTGAGAAAAGTACTCGCTTAAGGTTAGTTGGTTTATTACTAGAGCGATTGTATGGTTGCTCAAGGCTTTGAGATACATGGCTTTGGGCAACCAACGTAGCGAGTGTCACTTTTATTCGCTATAATGGTTATAGCGACTTAAAAGAGGCTTTAAGCGACTCAAAACGACATGTCGCTTAAACCCGTTTTTTTATAGTGATATATACATGATCATCATGCAAGTGTCTTTCAGTTCGTAGTGTGGAGCTGGTCTTTCTAATATTTTTAATCTAACAACATCATAACCGATCAATTTACACATACTTAACTAATCGTGATATTACCTATAAAAATATTTGATAAATATTTTTTTTATCCAAATCAACTGAATTGGTGATATACCACGTATATTTCTCGATGGTACATACTTGATCCCAATAACATTAGGAGATTATCAAAAAAAGATCACACTACGAGGACTCGATATATAAAAAGGCCATACTGTTATACGAACAAATATGTTTTTTTCGTTAGTGAGAGGTTAAATAAGAGTTATTAATATACGTGTCCACCAATCTGACGTAAAATATGAAACGAAATTATTTCTTTGGCCTTATAGTTTAATTATTTATTTGCCAAATAAGTTAATTGTAATCCAATTAGATATTGATAAAATAATTTAAACCAACCCAGTTCAGGATAGTTACATAATATTCACCGGTTTTTAGGGTTCATCGCTTTCTCTCTAGAATTTAGTAGAACTCTAGTCCGGTGACAAACAAATACATCATCACAGGAGGATAAAACGGATGGATGTTTGACTTTGTAGTTAATGTGTTATAACAATATGATGTCTTTGTAATACTGAATTAGTGCGTATAACCTTTTTGTAAAATGCCCACAACGTTAAAACACATCAAACATTAAAACACATCAAAAACGGTTGTTATCGCCTATTTAGAACTGTATAGAGATATGTGTTTGATATGAATCGGACCTGAAGACGTTAATTACAGCCATTTTCAAAACAGTTCGATTCTGGGTAATGTAAAAACATACCATCCAAAAAGTTTCACATAAAAAAATGATCTCAGATAAACTTTAAGAACGTAGACTCCTTTATGGTGTAGGCCAATCTCAATCCACAATGCACTATATTGCAATATACAATGTACAGAGTATATAAAGTTGATTAATATGATAAAATTTGGTTGCAAAGGCAATTAGTACTTCTTTGGCTACGTCCAACTAGGAGGTTATTGGCGTGTTGATTAGGAAAGTAACCTGCCTACTAAAAACGACCAGTTTTACAACATAGTCGGCCTAATCTATTGAACTTGCCCCTGTTATTCATATTTCAGAGCATAGAAGTAGGATTCATGTTAGGCAAGATTACAAGTTTTGTTGTTGTAGGCAGGCCTGGAAGGGCACGCACATGCATATATACAACTTACGGGTAACAATGCAACATATATGACTACGACAATCTGAGTTGAGTTTCATGGAAGATTTCGATAACAGTGCATAATATTTGTAGGCATATTTAGTGCCAGATTTTGAATTACGGCATAGATATTGGTCACAATACAGATTTTGGGTCAAGGGGCATGGGTTAAAAGTAAATTTTGGGTCAAGGGGCATTGGTCACAATACAGACTTTGTGGGTGACTCGCAAAGTCTGGTCATATGCAATGTAGTAAATCACGGATTCCGATCTTGTTTCGGTGGGGCCCACATATTAGTTTAGTAGCCTTTGTTTCAAATTTTATACCATTTTGATGAAGATATTGAAAATGGTACACTAATCGGAATTCATCTGTCGTAATATGATTCACGACTTCATACATCACGAAAAAAATCGAGTCTTTTATGGTTAATTTTGCTTTTTTATAATAAAACTTTTATATTACCCGACTCACTAACTCATCTAATTAGTGAGATTTTGGCTGTCCCTTTGAAATTTTCGGTTGAATCTCATGTCGTCAAGATTGAGAAATGTGTCTGAGCCATGGACCTTTATTTGGGTCATCTCAACTGAAATTGACTATATTCATCGTGTGACTAATTTTTCCCATGGTTATATTGGTCTATTAAGGAAATTTAGAATCAAAGATTTTACCAATTCTAGTCATTATTTTGGATCAAATAATAATTTGTAGAGGCAAACTGTAAGTTCCTCGGTAGTCTTTGGATCATAATTAAAATTTTAAATCACAAAAGGATTTAAATCATGGCGGACATATTTAAAGCTACAATATTATATTTTGGATCACAATGTAAATATTAAATCCCGTTATAAGTGTGTTACAGTGCGGCATTTTGGATACAACGCTAATTTCGTGGTCATAGGTAGATTTAAACCATATTGACAGATTTATGATCATGGTGCAGTTTTGTATCAGGAACATATTTCCCACCAGGGAGTAATTTATGGATCACCAAATAAATTTGGGTTATAAAGGAAATTTTTAGGTACATGTTGATTTTAGGTCAGGAGGTTATTTTTAGGTCTCAACGAATGTTTTCGGTTTTAAAGCAATTTTCTAAAAACAAAGTAGCTAGATTTTAGGTTATTCCACCATATTTTGGGTCATATGATGACCTTATTTGGTAAAATTTATGATTATCTATTTATGATTGTAGATAATCATAAATTAATAAATAATTTTGAAATAATTATTTTTATAACAAACATTTTTACAAACATTTTTTTAGCCTAGCTATATTGGGACCTATGCAAATTATTTGGGCCCTACATATATTTGTGTCCACCCATATTAATAGATAAGTATTGTCAAATTTTGCACGAAAATACTAAATTACCCTCTATAAAATCCTAATTTTCAAACTAAAAGTAAATTCAATTACAAAAACTAATTACACTAACCTATTTTTCATTTAACTTCCTCATCAACTGATTCTTCTTCTTATTATTATTAATCTTTTCCCTCTCTTGTTCTCCATTTCAAACCAAAACATCGTCGATAATCGACGATTCAAAAAACGATTAATCGTTTTTTTCTTCTATATAACGAAAATGGCAGAATGAATGAAGCATCCCACTGGAGGATCAACTGAACCTAGTGAAAGCAATCCAAGAATTGAACAATCAATTCGACATAAATCGAAGAAGAAAACGATTACGGAGGAGGAAGACGAACAAACTCTTAGGTCGATAAAGAAAATGGCTCGAATTGGGCACTTTTCTATCATCCTATCATTCTAAATTAGGTTTCAATCACATGCCAACGCTCAAAAATTGAAAATTTTGATTTCTGGGTTTTCTGTGAAACCAAAATCGTTGGATGTTCATGTCTACATCCAACAATTCCAATTTGAATCGTTTGATTTTCTCGACCCAGAATCGTTATATGTGGACATTAACATCTAAGGATTCTGGGTCGAGTTGCAATTGAACATTTATATAAATCGTTCGATGTGGATATCACTAACGAACGATTCAGGGTCGAGAAAAACCTAATGTGTTTGTTGGTTTTTTAGCCTAGAATCGTTGGATATGAACACAAACATCGAACGATTCTTTGGTGTATAATTTTAGGAATCGTTGCATGTGTATTTATCGTGATGGAAGATTTTTCTCTTGGAATTCCTAAATTCACTTGAATTAGATTGTTTATTATCGTATGTTGTCTTACTCTTTAGGGATAAAGGAAAGGGAAAGGCACCAGTAAAGATAGCGAAAAAAAACATGATCTTGCTTCTCCTCAAAGCTTGGGACCTCGTCGAGAGGGCGGTAAGAACTTGGGGGCTAAGCACAGTAGGGGTTGGGCGGGCAAAGCTAAAGCGGTCTCCATCAACGAACCAACTAAATTGGAGACACAATAAAATTCTTCTTCTTCTAATACAGAGTCTAAAAGACGTCCAGATGAAGAGGAAGATAGTGAGAGCAGTGACGGAGAAGAACGAGGAGGTGGAGCACCATCAAGACAACCACAAGAACAACCACGACAGCAAGGAGATAAAGATGCAGGGACAACAAGGAAGAAGAAAGGTGCATACTTGTCCAAGCCTGAGATGTTGTTAACTCTCGGTCCCGATGAGGCCATTCATGGGTTACCGGGTGACGGAGGAGAGTCTTAATGGGGGTAGAAGCACAGTTGGGCTACTAAGATCTGTGCAACCATGGTAAATATCTCAACCTTATTGTATATATCGTTTATTTTTATTTAAGCCTAATGCACTTTACCAATTTATCGTGATATGTTATTTAGTATCACACCGATGTCGTGCGTCTTCCAAAACACCAATCGTCAATCAGCAAAATGGAGTTATGGCCGTTAGATGGAGAAACACCCTAAGTACAATGGATCGTCGAACAAACGGGGTTGATATATGGATTCAATAGCTCCGTGGTTTGGTATGACAAGCCCCTTGTTTCTGCCTTCCTCGAGAGATATTATACGGAAAAAAATACTTTTCGTCTTCTGTTTGGGGAAATGACAATAACCCCAAACGATGTGCAGTTGATCACGGGTCTGAGTGTGGGAGGTAAATCCATGAGGGTACCCAACTACATGAATGAGGTTAGTTGGGAGGACATCCACAATTTCACCTCTAAGGTGTTTGTTTGGGATAAAGACAAGACCACGAGGGAAATGACGGTGATGAAAGATAAAAAGAAGAGAATATTCCATCTCAGCCACCTGAGGGAAGAGTTCTCAGGAACAATGGGTCTTCATGAAAGTGGTGAGCTGACCGCGAACTGTATCACTGCTACAGCCACCACATATATTCTCTACATCTTGGGATCTGTTATCTTCCTCGACGTTTCCGGTTCTCGGGTGAACGCCAACTACATCCAGTTAGTTGGACCATTGAACCGAGTCCGCGACTACTCTTGGGGCACTGCATGCCTTGCCTTCTTGTTGAACGAGATGAGAAAGTGTTCGGGTAGACAGGACCCAAGTCGTAGAGAATGTAGCTCTTCTCCAGGTAATTCAAGGGGTGTAGCTATGGAGCTTTGTTTTCTTACTTTTTCGTATTCTCACCTACATTCTTATGTTGATGCAGGTGTGGATATCCTTGCACTTTCCAGAGTTTTCTAAGAAGGACAGCGTACAAGGGCATTGGAAAGCTCATTTTTTTGGAAGCAAATACTCCTACCAAGGCAAGGGTCAAAGTCAGGAGAATGACCTCCTTGAGCTGAGGCGGTGGCTGAACAACTTGACGACGACGGATATTGTCTTTAACCTTTACAAGGAATCATTTGATAAAGGAACGTTGGTTGGGTGCCAGGGACAACAATACTATGGACCTCTTTTTCACCCCATAGGCTATGTAAGGTACAACCCTACAAGACTGGCGAGGCAATGTGGTATTGTGCAAGAAATCCCTTTTGATAAGAAATATAAAATTGATATGCCTAACTGTAAGTCCCTTGAGAACAACATTGTGGTTGTTTACGATCCTTTACCATCATCCAGTGATTGGGAGAAAAAAAGGTATCGCATTTTTGGCTTGGGTGGGGCTACCAACTTAGATAACGAAGCATCTCCGGATTACATGTCGTGGTACCATAACGTTTCTCACACTCGTGTGATACGAATAGACGAGAGTCCCTTGATCAAGGATCAGGATTGAGCTCTCGATGTTCTGGTACGTGTTTTGGTCTCTTATGTTATGTTACGAGGGTTTAACATGAACTATAACTTTTTTTTTGTTTGAAATGCAAAACATAGAAGACGAATCACGTATATGATCAACAAAACAAAAATATGTATCGGGAGAGGAGAACATGTTTTGGCGAATCATGCGAAGATTGAAGAATACCAGACACTAGAGGATGATTAAGCTGGTGCTAGATTTGGGGATCGACGGAGCCGGAGCCGGAGCCAACTAGAAAACCAAGAGTGGGAAAGGCTGCTCGGGACAAATCAAGCAGTGGAAAAGGACCTCCCAAACGAGGTCGAGGTGGTCGTGGTCGTGGGAAAGGTGGTGATGTGGTTGAATGAATGCTTTCTTGTTTTCTAAACTTATGTCTTTCACTTTGGATAATTTATGTTTGTCATTCGGATTTAAACATATGGATAATTAGGTTTATTAGTTTATAAAGGAACGGATTTAGTTAGTTTTAAAATTGTTGTCTATGCTAAGACGCGACAAAAGAACTACAATTTGGGCCAATTTATCATTGGAACTCTGGATGTTTTTTTGCCAAAATCGTTCGACGTGGATAGACCTATCAAACGATTTTGAACAGAAAAACCAGAACTTTTTCCAGGTATTCAGAATCGGTTGATGTCGAGTTCATATCGAACGACTCTAGGCAGAGAAAAAAAATCAAACTTTCTGATGGATTTTAAGCCAAAAATCGCTCGATATGGGCATAAATATCTAACGATTCTAGGTAGAGAAAATGCCAATTTTTCAGTTGTTTTTTTAGCCTAGAATCGTTCGATGTAGGCATCCATATCTAACGATTCTAAGCAGAGAAAAAAACAAATTTTTTCTGTTGTTTTTTGACGATAGAATCGTTCGTTGTGGACATCAGTATAGAATGATTCTAGGAAGAGAAAATGCCAATTTTCTTTGTTGTTTTTTAGCTTTGAATCGTTGGATGTGGATATGAGTATATAATGATTCTATCAAGCCTAGTTTTTGACATTTTCGATAATCCAGAATCGTTCTACGTGGTCTTACATATCGACTGATTCTTAGAGAATATTTCACCCAAATTTTGATTTTTTCGAAAAAATAGCCGTTGGGACTTCCTTTATATAAGAATGACCTTTATCTCTGGCCCAACTTACCCCAAACTTACACCTTCTACTCACTCCCACTTTATCCACTACTCAAATAGAGTCGGGGAAATGGAATAGAAACCTGATGAAGATTTGAAGCTCGTCAAGTCGTTCATTCCAGTCTTCGGCGAACATCCGTTTGAAATTTATTTGATGTTTTGGAAGAGATTCAAAGAATTCTTCTATGACCGCACCGAGAACCCTAACCATCGCAAAATGGAGAGACCTGGCGTTTAGATTCTACCATATCAAAAGCGAAATGCGAGAGTTCCGTAAAATTAGAAGAATGGTTCACGAGCATCATCCTCAAGCTTTTAATAGTGAGAAAGTGAGTAGTTCGTCATGTTTATCCCTGTCTCATTGTTTGTTGTTCGCATACTAATGTGTAATCGATTTAATTTCAAGTCGAACGATTTCATAGCCTACGGCGAATTCAAAACGGGGAAAGAATGTTCATGCACGGGAGGAAATACGCCGTGTTGAACCAACGTGCTCAGAAGTTCATTAACGATGTATTAATGTGTGAGCTTCAAGAATACGCGTACCATATTATGTAATGCAATGCACTAATTTCCTAAACTATATAATGCAATATTGCGCTAATATCCTAAGCTATGTAATGAAATGCGCTAATTTCCTAAACTATGAATGAAATTTGTCTTTTACGAAAGTGTACCAGAATCGTTGGATAATAACAACCACATCAACCGAAACTACGGACCGTCCTTTTGTTAATGGTCATATCCACCGATTCTGGTGTTCTTCAATCACAAAGAACACCAAATCAGAATCGGCAAACAATGTCCATCGTATCCACCGATTCTGGGTTAAGTAACTTTAAAAAAATCAAAATTTCTGAGATTTTTGCAAGTTTTGATGATTACTTAACACTAGTTGATTTCACCATTAACACGACTAAACAACTATTAATTGAATTAATTAACACTAGTTAATCATGAGGTAAATTAGGCATTGACATAAATAGGTGGATAAGGGGAGAAACATAGAATCTTTAGGGAGAAAATAATCCTCCGCTGATGTAATCAAAATGATTCACTATGTATCTGATACGATCCTTTGAAGTATTTGTATTTCTGCGATTGCCGACAATTAGAGACTAAACAGAAACAAAGAAGAAACGAAAGAATATACATATAAAAGGTTACGTTGGTAATAAAAAAAAAAAACTTAAAAATTATGGGTGTGTGCGAAATATTCACCGAGGAAATAGGTGCATATGTCAATTTTTTCGACAGTGGGTTTGTGAGTGAAAAAAGTTAGGAAAATGG
Source organism: Papaver californicum (assembly GCA_023531435.1). NCBI lineage: Eukaryota > Viridiplantae > Streptophyta > Magnoliopsida > Ranunculales > Papaveraceae > Papaver > Papaver californicum. Next base: position 887,363 of record JAJJMC010012129.1, read on the forward strand.
GCCTGACTGTAGTTTAGTGTTAATTAATTTGGCATCTTCTTCATAATGACTCTATTTTGTCTTTTAGTGGTAGTGCCAAAATAATTCTCGTAGGTCCCAATATAGCCAGGTTTTTTAGATAATTGATTATCTAAGAAAAATGCTCTCAAATAGGAGAGGAAAGAATAATGATCTAAGATTTATTTATTTTCTCCGCTATTGTTTTTTTGTCTCTCTTGATAGTTTAGAGAAAATAAGAAAAAAAAACTCTAATTCAATTATGTTAAAAAAATAATTAATTATAATAATTTTTAAAAATAACTTTTTTCTATTTATAAAAATAATAAAAAATTTCAGTTAAGATTAAAATAATAAACTATTATAAATTTTAATAATTATATGTATAATAAATTATGGACTGAATAATAAATTATGAGGCTGATAATTTGTTTGATAATAGTTACTAACAGCCCCGATATATATTGTTACACAAAAGTTGATTTAGAGCATAATGTACATGTTATCAACCGGTCATAACTCATGAGCATTATGAAGCAGATTCTAGATTAAAAATAATTATAGATTTCAAGTTACAAGGTATATTCTGAGCAATGAGATGGTTTATGGGTTGAGATGCATATCTTGAGTTATAGTGCACATCTTTTAATCCCCTTACGCCTAAAAAGTACTATTCCCTTTTTTTAGGTTTATCGGAACCTCGCCTCTTTGGATTTCTAAAAAGTAGTGGACAATAAAAAAGGGGGGTGGATTCGCTCGTTGAGTAACTCGAACTTCTTCGATGAACTAAAAAAAAAAGGAAAACTTTGATGAGATAATAAAATAAATGGAGTAAGCTTCTATTAGTATAGAAATTCTTTGGATGATGTCTCATATACAGGAATCCACATTATGTATGTCATTCAGAAAATAGATTAATTCCTGACAAGAGGAGATTTTAGAGCTAAGTAGGAAATTCTAGGTCACGTGACAATTTTTTTAGGTCGCAAGATAAATTGGGTGGCATGTAAATTTTGGGTCTCAGCCTATGCAGTATATTTCGGTCGAAATGGCTGAAATTTCGTCGAAATGGCTGAAATTTCGTCGAAATTTCAGATTTTGGGATAAAACCGAAACGAAATCCAGTATACCAGTACGATCGACTTTTTTTTTAAAAAAAAAAAAAAATCAAAAAGAAAATGAAAAAATAAAATAAATTATCTTTATTTTAGGGTTTTGAATTGTTACTCATATTTTTTATGATATTTTAGAATTATATATGGATATGATAATACCTATAATTAGAATTGTAGTATTCTTGTTTAATTAGCATTTTAGACGATGAACTTTGAAGTTGTCTTGTTTCTCTTGTGTTTCCAGTTTGAACTTTGTATGAAATCTACGGATCTATATGTTTTAGATGATTACTAGTTTTTCTTTCTAAACTTTGTGAAAAACATTTGTTATAACGTGTTAAAATATATTTATAGTTATAAAATGTGAACTAGTATTTTTTTTATAAAATTATAGGTATAAAATATATGGACCGATATTTCACCGATATTTGAAACCGAAATTTCCCGGTATACCGGCATACCAGTGTATCGCTCTCGACCGGTACGCACCGAAATCCGGTATGGTACAACCTTGGTCTCAGCGTAATATTTTTGCCCGAAGAATTTGGTCTTTCGGTAAATTTGGATTGTAGAACGAATTTTAATTTATAAGAGCTTCTCCAATGGTGATGTTGATGTTTTATATGTGGTATCCCTTTTAAGACATTTTCTAGATATAAAATCTTAAATATTAGGGATTTATTTTTTATCTCCAACCCGTTATGTTTTTCATCATTATTTTACTTATTTGTAGGTATACAATTGGTTAAAATTATTTCCATTTTTGTTTTTCAATTATTTTTGTTAATAAAAGTGTGAAGACATCCTCTAGGTAAATGTCGAAAACTAGAGGTTCACCTAGAGTATATCTAAGTTTTTTTTGACACATCATCCTCATATCAATGAGTTGAAGATAAACTTTTTGAAATATGGTTATGTATCCTAGGTGGATTACGACTTTTTTCTTCACACACAATCCATTGGAGAAGCTCTAAGGCCAGTTCCTATACACCCACACTAAATGGTTTGTTTTGTCCAGCCACGTGGATGGATAAATGGGTTTCCCCACTATGGTAAAACTATCAAATTAGTAGAACAATATATTTAATTATATTTTGTGGGACCCTTAACAATAAAAAATTTGTTTATATATAATTGGTGGAGTTTTTAGATATTATAATATATTTAGTGGACTCCTTATATAACAAAAGTATATTAAAATAACTAAAAAGTAGAAGAAAAGAATGTAAAATATCTTTTTTAAAAGAAAAAAAAAAGGCAAATTCGATTAAAATTTAATCATCATCGAAAAGATGAAGGCTAAGGGAAAGAAAACAAGTTAGCTGTTTACAATCACAACATCCCAATTACATATTAACGTACTCAAAGAGTAACCTTCAAAAAGATTGGTATGTAAAGACCAATGAAACAAGGTACATTTAACCGATATTATCAATTGACTGATATTTCTTCTAGAGTTTCTGTAAAGTATGCAATTACGTTCCTTCCATATGTTCCACCAAATTGCTAAAGGAAGAAGTCCCCAAATCCTCTTCACCATGCGAATGCTCTTCTTATTAGACCACTCCCAAACGCTAGCCTTAATGTTTTCCGTGAATACCCATCTCACACCAAAGTTATCCAAGAATAATGTAAAATTTTAAAATATTTACTTAGAAACAAAGTGTTTATCACTAGCGACTTACTCTTTGTTGCTCGGCTAAAAATTTACCGCACAGTGCAAAGTCTCAAATTAGAGCATTTGAGAGGTCATTTTGATAGTTTCCTAGATCCATAGTGGCTGATTTTGATCATAATATGATCATTTACTATGTGTGGTCTATTTATGGTAGATTTTGGGTCATTGAGGAAGATCCAGGTGATTAGCGAAATTTAGGTCATAGTGACGGTTTTGGGGCTTTTAGGGCATCCAAAGTGGGACGAGGATACCCAAAGACTAAAGACTAAAAATTTTAGTCTTTGGTCCGGCCCAAGAACAACGATAAATGATCGGGCGGTGCTCCAATATAACGCCTGGTGTTGGACGGCTTTTTAGCTATCGCTTGTTGAGACGGGCGTGATCTTAGCGTAACGCTTGCGCGAGGCGGACGTCTAGCTGAACGCTTGATGTGGGGCGGGAACGAAAGATAACGCATGATGATAGACGGACTCCTAAAACCACGCCCAAGAGACGGGCGGACCACTAGACAAACGCCTGATGGGGAGGTGTGCCAGAATCACACCTGATCGAGTCATCCTTGTGCGAGAGAAGCGCGTGACATGAAATGGACGGGCGGTGTCCTAACGCCCCGCCTACAATACCAAGCAAATATCTTATCCCGCCCCATCAAATGTGGAATACCAAAACTAACTAAACATTTAAACAAACCATTTCCCTCCAAAATAACTAAACATTTGAACTAACTAAAAAATTAAGCATACTAAACATATAAACAAACCATTTCCCTCCAAACTAACTAAACATTTAAGCATAGAATTGAAGCTTGTGAAAGTGGGGCCCAAGATTCCCTCCAACAAATGTTTTGAAGCCTAGATGAGTAAGCGTCTGTACATGATTCAACCATAAGAATTTGTAAATCATGGATAGTAGCCAGGCGGACTCCTAGGGGCGTGCCTAAAACTAGGCGTACGCCTAGACGAACGCTCCATATTGGGCGGTGCCTTAGCATGACGTTTAAATATGGGCGGTATTCTAGCACTACGCTCCAATGGGGCGGTATTCTAGCGCTACGCTCCAATGGGGCGGGGATTTGGTTACCGCCTATTAGTGGTTGTGATCATAGACGCTCGCTCCATCAGGCGTAGACCTAGTTAGCGCTTGATCATGCGTAATCCTAGGTTACCGCCCGTGTTTCTAAGCGTTATGCTAGAGTGACGCTTGATGCCAGGCGGCTCACTACACACTCGCTTACCATCAGGCGGACGCCTACGAAACCGCTCGACTAAACCAAGTTTAGTCCAGATAAAAGACCAAATTCCCTCAGCTAGAGTGCATATTCTGGACTAAACACCAGATTTGCTCGTCCCGCTGCGCCTCTCATTTCCGGACTAAAGAGTGAATTTGATCTTTAGTCCGTGTTATAGTCGTCCCATTGTGGACGCTCTTAGGTCATAATGGACAATTATAGACTAAATCAAAGATATTCTTATCACAATATAATTGTTGCATTGAACTAGGCCGGTTTTATTGTTAGAGCAAAGACGGTGGTGTGGGCATATTGGTTAATTTGCCAACTACCACCCCATAGTGGGATGGACAAACTCAAAAATGGATAGCAAATAGGCATTTGTGGGGATTTGCCCATTAAGACGTTAGTTAAGTCGATCGTCTTTATAGGAGACGATCGAATCTTATTGAGCCACTCGGCTCTTCATGCACCGACTATAGGCCCTTGTTGAGTCGAGTCATGCACCGAGATATTTTTTTTTCTTTAAATTTTTTGTTAAGTTAGTTATAATCATTACTTTAACTATATTATATATAATGAATCCCATGTGTCAGATTTATAAGGTTATTTAAAATAGATCTCATTTAATTGAAAAATAATATTAATTTATATAAGAAACAGGTTCCATTTGGTAAATTAGTCAATACACCCTTCCATTTACTAGTTTACCACTACACATAATTAATTTTGTCAAGGTATTGACTAAAATGTCAATGTCCACTAGAATTGCTCTTTAAGGTGTTGACTTTAACCCACGAGGCAAATAGTTAAGGCATATCTTGATTTTAGACGGTGTAACGGATGTTTGATAACATGGCAAGTTTTAGATTACAAGCGACAGTTTGGATATACTGGACACATCGGTAGATTTTATCATCGAGATCTTCAACTCTATCTCATTGTGTACTATGCAGATTGCATTGTAATTTATGGAATCAAAATTAAAATCAACTGTTTTTACATGCCAACAACATGCATAATGTATATTGACATTGGTATGGAACATACACACGCAACCAAGTACCAACTATTGGGAAGAGAATTCCAACTGAAATTACGACTTCATTAACAAACGGACCCTTAAAATTAAATAAATAATTTTGACTCTCTATTAAACCCCACGGACAAAGTTTAGGGTTTTGGTGTTGTTGTCTTTAGGTCCACCGTCTACAGAACAGCAATTGGATGTTGGAAGGCAAAAACAGTGACAGAAAATGACGTGTACTCCGTTAGTGATGAAGATGTCAATACTGACCGGCTGTCAACTTAGTACCAATGAAAACCCCACTGAAAGTGAAAATACAGTAACTAGACATGTGGTCTAGTAGCTAATTTCATTTGCTTTATTTATCTCTAACGATACTTCAACATGCATCCTTTGCCTCTGGTGCAAGGATGGTTTATAGCGCTTCATTTGGTTTTGCGTTATCTAATTCAGAATATGGAGAAAAAAATTGGTTTGGGAATTGCCCGAAAATGATCCAAGATAAGAACAAATCCATTGGGATTGCTATATTGGTCAAAATACCAATTATAACTCTATAATGGGATGGGTAGACCAAAAAAATGGATTGACAAACCCTCAAATAAAAGGGTTTGCCATACGCGTCTCATATTGAGTCGATCGACTCAACCTGAGCCGCTCAGCCCAGACGAGGCCGAGATTCGTCTCAAGTTGAGACGACGCTCATGTCAACTTGAAAGCCTCTCCTTTTGTTTTCAACTAGTAGTCGGTCGACATCATTTTGCGTTGGTTGCCGTAAAAAACGTGGACCAAAATGGTTGACCACAGTTTCGTAAAACATTTTGAGATTTTCGTATGATGTTGTTTTTACCATACGACAATACTCATCACATGCATCCGCAGACACAAACCATAACCTAGAATCCTTAGGGATGCAGTAACCTTTTGTTTAGGACTATGTCCTCGTATATTTAGTGCATCAAATTGATAGCTGAATTTAGGGTTTACCTGACAAAGCTCTTTAATAACCTGCATGACCAAGTGTTGTGGCATGCCGAAGCGACGTTGAAAATCTTCATCAGAGTACACACTTCTATTAATAAAATAATCACGCATCATTTGTTGATGTCCTTCCTCTCAATATCTCCACACCCATCTTCTTGTCAATACGGCTCTTGGTTCTGGAGCTCGCGGTATGTGCCCTGCGTGTAATTGTATCATAGTGTTGGTCATCCTTCTCTCATCGTCTGAATCTTCATCCATTTGATCCAATTGCTACATAATTCCTTGAGCTTGTTGGAGCCATATTTTCCCTAACATCTGTGTTTCTTCGTTATCCAAATTAGGATCCATATAATTAATGAACCGACTGAAAACAACTAATATGCTAAAGAAAATAGAAGATTTTTTATGTGAAAGTAAAGAATTAATAGAAGTTGAGTGTGTTTAAAATTGGTGAATGGAAGAAAAATTATATAGGTAAAATAAAATATAGCCGTTGGGTAAAATTATAATGTAGCCGTTGTCGTACCAGGTTGGGTCAGTCGTCCCAGATTGGGACGATCAATTCTAACTGAGCCGCTTAGCAAATTCTCCGCTACCAGAAAAGAAGTTTGCCTATCCACCTGGCATAATAAATTGACAAATTTTCCGATGCCCACTAAAATCGCTCTAATAGCTTAGATCCTTCTAAAGAAAATTGGTTTAAAAATTAACAAGAATGATTCACATTATAATTGGGGATTAATAACATAAAACAAGGTGTTTTTGAATAAGCAATTTAAGTCGTATAAACTGATTCATGTTCTTTTGGGGTTCTCTTCATGTTTTACTATGTCAAGGAAAAGTTTATTGATATAATAAAACTATTTTTCTACTATTATATATTTTTTTAATATGGATAAATTTGTTAGTTTAATAGTACCTCCGTTTTAGAAAAAATAATATTTTTATTTTTTTATTTTTATTTAAAAATATATAAAATTAAAAATATCATTTTTCTTGGAACAAAATGAGTATTAAGAAAAAAAACTTATTTTCTCTCCTTTTATTTTATTTTTGGTAAATAATTTTTTTTAATATAAATTATACTAACTCCTTTTCAAGAAAAGAGTTACTACCACTTTTTTAAATTAACCTATTTTTATATTAAAATGAAAAAAATAATAATAACACTTTTTCAGAAACAGATGACGTATTATTTTTACACCTCCATTTATGATCACATAAAAATGATTGAACAATTTATTTTTCTTTGAAATCAATGCATGATCACAAACTTAAACCCTAAACATAAAAAGAGAGTACAATCTACATGATTATTATATATATACTTAGACAGTAACTCAAGGATAACTTAGAGTACTATACCATATGATGATAAAAAAAGGAACCATAATGTTTACAACTTTAATCAAACACTATTTCAAGGTCAAAAACCTAGAACTATATGAATAGAGAGAAAAGAGCAATAATTCAAATTCAAAAAAGGGCCAGACATATGCTATTCATAGTTGCACAAAATGGGATTGTTTCTATTCCTTACCATCTCTTTGAAATTGTACTGTTTTTGTTTAAATTAGAAATAAGAATTATGTTCTTAGCAGAAAACAACTGAGTAAAAAAAAAGATAGAAGAAAAGAAAAAAAAAAGAGGTGTCAGTTGGGTGGCATCTATACAGTCCTCTCTTGATACTATCTGAAGAATGCTTGTTCAGTACATTTATTTATCATTTTACACAGTACCGAAAAAATCTTTAATCTTTAGCACACTTTCAAATTTCATCTTTTTTCTATTTTGTCCATCATATGGATGGTCTCAGTCATTTTAAGCAACTTTTTAAATTTTACTATATTAGGTTAAAGTTGGCTCTAAATCATACAAATTGCAGAAATATAAAAATATATGTAAACATAAGTTGATATCAACCTTGTTGCACAATTTGTGCTTATGTTAGGCCAAGTCTTATACACATACCAAATAGTTTGATTTGTCTATTTTGGGTCACTATAAACATGCTAAATGGGTAAAATGGCCGGATAAATCGGTATATATGTTTATTTGCCCAGTGAGGCATAGTCTTTATCGAGCGATAGAGATTTGGTCGCTCGACCAAATCTCCATCGTTGAGTTTTTATCTCAGCCATTTATTAATTTTCATCCAAGGATCCTTATATAATTTCTAATTTCGATCATGGTTTTTATTATTGTAAATCCAACGACTATTTTTGACTTTAACACTAACATAACTCTTAATTTTAATTATATGTAATTTGATTTCAAAACGAATAAGGAAGCTGAATAATTTGATTAAATTAACTAAAATTATATTAAAACACTAATCTCCATTACATTACATTCAATAAATCTACCATACTACGTTCTTTTACAAGATATGAAATTAGCCACTAAATTTTTTAATAAATACTTTAATAAAAAAAATCGGACAATTTTTAGTTTCCTGTTTATCTTCATTTAACGTATTTCCATTCGATGCGTTTTAAAAAAAAATTCCTTAGTTTTTACGAGCAATACTACGGTAACTTTCAAATCTTCCCATATGCATAGGACTAGCTAGGCCTTAGATGACACCAATGTAAATGTCATAGTTATCAGATTCGGCCAATCATTTGAAGTGAATAATAGACGTAAAATTTACCGTCTTTTTAAAATTGCTAGCATGTTACATGTGATTTTATTTTTACTTTATCTGATGCTAAGATTTTGTTTTATCGGCTAAATATGATGTCAAGGAATGATATCCCTCATGTAGCAAGTATCATGTTTACCACCTTTCAAGTCGCAAATTAACGATGACAAGTCCTACCATGAATGACATATTACTTCTAAGAGGTGTAGGTATTAAAATGAAGTCATTTCTATGTCTACTAAGAGGCATCAAGATAAAGTTTCCTCACCGCCTTTGCTATATATTTACGCCAAGATACAAGATGCTTTGTTTTTAAACTGTGTATTGGTATAGAAACTTCTGTTCACACCAAGGACACAATTATGTTCCCAAAACTGTAGCTGTGCATAATCAACATACTTATTACCATGATCCAAGGTCTAAACATTGTAGTTTCTTGTTCACCCGACTGATTGAGGAGTTTAAGCTTCTCAAAAAAAGAATATACATGACTTCTCATGGGTTTGTATAGATTTCAACTGATTTTAGGCCGAGCTTGGAGGTTGGAGAGTGAATAATTCAAGAAATTCATTTAGTACCTCATCAGGGAATATTTGGACGATCGGAGGGAATTCTTCTATACGGTGATTTTGGGAGCCAAAAAATGTACATCCTTTTTTAACGGTTATTTTAAACTTAAATTTTTTTAAATTTTTCTACCAATTTCACTACAAACTCACTAGAATTTATATTAAGATTCTTTTGAATAAAAACCATTTCGGTCGGCCCACAAGAAACTACAAATGGTGGACCAATCGTCAAATTTATTTTTTGATGTTGAATATAAATGAATTTGCAGGATGTTATTTTAATTATTCCATCACCAATGCATTTTAACTTTGCGTTTTTTTCATAACAAAAAAACACACCCACAATTAATAATTAAGAGCCTACTTGACGGCCAGAAGCAAAAGCCTCCTGCTTATTCAGAAACAAAAATACTCAGTTTTTAGTAGTAAGCAAAATAAATTTGCTTCACAAAAGAAATGCTTTTTACTTCTAGTATTTAGCCACTAAACTAATTTTTTACCTCTCGATATAATTAAGTCAAAAAACTACTTTTTGTATGTATCCAAACGCACGATAAGTCTAAAAACTGCTATAACTAAATTCCTAAGTGTCAAAAGTTAAAATGCACATGAATTTCAAACGGGCGCAGGTTTTTATCAGTCGGAGTCACAGGGTGTCTCCAGAAAACTTAAGCCCTATAGTACAACTTCCGGCGTCATTATTTCTAAATAACTAACATGTACTACTGTAACTCTATAGTATGTTATTTATCTTCAAAATCTGTAGGTTAAAGAAAGCTCATTAATTAATACTATCAATCAGTAATTCATGTTAGGATGTAGAATGCTTTGTATCTCTACTTAACTATCTTGGCAGGTTTTTTGGGTTGTATTTTTTTGCTTATCTCCAGTAAGCTTCTTTAATTTAATTTTTACCTTTGCCGATCCAAAATAAAATAAAAAGATCATATCAACAAATTCCATCATCTTTAACCGCTGGTACTACTACTGGTTATTAATATCAAAATTGCTTAAGGAAATGTATATAAAAAAAAAAAAAAAAAAAAAAATGAGAGTGACGATTGATACTACTGCTCTGCTGAGGCAACTGTGATAGATAGTATGTGCCTATCATACAGCCAATACGATACGACATATACTATCTGGATTTGACTACTGTGCTATACCATACTAAATACTCATGTTTTCAATACAAATTGAAGTGGAGATGTGTCGGACTATGTCATCTTCGATACGGGGCAGAACTGTCATTTCATTATTAATTTGCTTAGAGGTCTAAAGTCTAAACGTCCTTCCTCCCTACGTCCACAACAAACTAACTCAATGTAGTCTTGACAGTTTTTTAAACCTCGATTGAAACTAATTAATTTTTTTATTTATGAAACTTGTCGGAGTTTTCTTTGATAGACTTCGGTCTACAATAACCCTAGGAGTTTGACTAACATACCAATCAAATCTCAAAGTCATCAATCTTGCTGCATTCACATATTCCGATCTCGTTTTACAAGGAATTTATTAACGCAAATTTATGTATCCTGTGCTTCTTCTAATCTGTAAAAATCTAATTGATCGTACCGAAGAGTTCCGAAGGTAACAAGCTAATAATAAGGTTATTTAGCTAAGCATAAGAAATCTTTTTGCCAAATGGTGTATTGGCTGGCCAAATACTGCAAGTAGGGTCGGTCTAAATTTACGAAAGCCAAATGTGAGCTAGCAGCATATTTCTATGATGCTGTGCTTTGTTTAGCTGTTTAAGGGGGAGAGGGATCATATCTACCATTATTACAGCTTGTCAAATATTTAAAAGAAAAGCTGACTGACGGCGTTAAGGTATCTAGCTAGTAGGGAAGGTCATCAGAGTAAAAGAAGTGAGTGGACCTACGATGGATGTATCATTTGACAAGCAAACTAAAACCGTATGATGATCGACACGTTAGCAAATTCACTTATCCAACGTTCATTTTCTCACTTCCCTCTCACACATTCTCACCCTCTCCAATCCAATACGCAAAATCACTCTCACTGTCTGTTACAGTGTTACTTCTCTATAAAACTCAACTCTATCTCTCTCACTCACTCTGATAGAGTCTCTGTCTAAGGGGGTGTGGGTTCTGTTTTGGTACTGTAGAGAGAGAGAGAGAGAGTGAAAGACACAAAATAGAGTCACCGAAAATTTTAGCAGAAAATAGGAAACATAGAAAAATAGATAAAAAATTATAGGAATTAAGGTAAAAGGTTTCTATTTTGTTACAAGAGAAGATCCAGTAGTATTTGTATAGTGAGTGCTTTTTACACCCACTTTTAGTAGAAGAATTTTCAGTACCTATTCTTAGCTCTCTAGCTCCTCCTTAATCCAATTAAATATCATCTCTTTACCCTGCTACTCTCTCTACTCTGTAAAAAAAAAAAATCCTAGAAAAAAGATAAGTTTTTTTGAAAAGTATTTGTGTCTGTTTGTGTACAAGTAAGAGAAAGAGAGAGGAAGAACTAAAACTAGAAGAAGAGAAGGTGTTTCTTCTTCTTGTTGTGTACTAGTGAGAGTGAGTTGAGGTCGAGAGAAAATGGGTAGAGGAAGAGTAGAACTAAAGAGAATAGAGAATAAGATTAATAGACAAGTAACATTCTCAAAGAGAAGAAATGGTTTACTTAAAAAAGCTTATGAACTTTCTGTTCTATGTGATGCTGAAGTTGGTTTGATTATCTTCTCTAGTCGTGGTAAACTCTATGAGTTCGCTAGTGCCGGGTATATATACTATACATCTCCCCTCCCACTACCTCTCTTGGTTCTAATGAAATGATGATGATTCTTTAATCTTTATCGATCTCTCAACTGTTTTGTACATTTTTGAATCAATCAAAGAAGTACTTCGAATGCGATTGCTCAAAGAAAAAGGAAGTTTTTTTTTTTTTTACATTGAATACTTATTACTCTATTTTTGCTCAAATAATTTTCTTGGGTTTTGTTGTTTTAATGGAGGGGATCTATGTAGATTTCTCCAAATTTGTGTTGTTTTTTTGAATAATTTTATTTTAGGGTTTGTCTATGTATGTACTTGAAATGCTTTACCCCTTTTTTAGTTCTTTGTTTCTTTTTCTGTGTTAACATGATCTGATCATGAGTTTTGTTATCAAGAATTTGAAGAAACAAAACTTACCAAAACCTCTCTTTCTTTCGTCAGCATATACTGAAGCAGCAGAAACCAAACAAACCCCAGTTAATGTCATGTTTTTCTCATTATAAATAAACAAAAAATAGTATACACTCTTTCACAAAGAAGGAGTTTTAGTTTTTTTCTATTAGACTTTTGATTCTTTCTCGATTCTTTCATTGGTAGATTTTTCTTGTTTGGGATTGATCAGTAAATGGCATATGCATCGATTGAAGAGGAAAATAACATTAGAATTTGTTTTGTTCAATTACAACTCGACACGTCTCATATACACTCTCTGATTATATTTCTGATATTTAAAGTTCTTCTGATATATCTCTCGTTTCAAGTGATGATGGTTTGTAATCCGTACCAAAATGATTTCAATTATCTTCTTTCTTCTTCATGTACGACAAAGGTTTTTAAGCTCACCAGTCGGACCGTTGTTCTTTACGATCTAACATTCACTCTCTAATAGTAACAGCACAGCTGAACTGATAAAAAGAAGAACTGAACTGAAAAGTTGTGTCTTCTTTTTTCTCTTTTTTACTTTGACATTGAAATTTCCATCAGTCATTTAGCTTATTTCATCAAACCATCTTTATATCCTCTGAGAGGCCATCAGATGTGAGAGTTCAACTTTGGAACTCAGATTTGGTAAAGATGTAATAGGCCTGTGTCTATGTTTTAATGAGATTTGATTGTCTTTGATTTTTTTTTTTAGGGTTTTCAAAAATTAGAAGATCTATCTTAGGCTAGAAAGGGAAAGGATAAAGATTCTAGGGTTAGAGTTTAATTCTTCTTCTTCTTCTTCTTTATTTTTTTGGGTAGTTTAGTTTATCACTAGATCTATGTTTTTTTTGGAGTATACTTAGTAATGGGAGTTGAGAAGAAATCTTAAGTAATCGTACAATCATAGTAAGTTTCAGGTGATTTTTCCTTGTTGTGGAAGCATTTTTTAGGTATTTAGGTAATTAGGTTAAAGGATTTTGGAACCCATGACATAAATAGAAGAAGAATCTATGAAGAATGAGATATTCTGGTAAACCCTAAATACCAACCAAGCTAACACATACAAAGTAGCTAGAACAGAATCTTATCTTAATTTCATGTGTATGGAATACTTGGTTGATTTCATGTTATCAAATTTATGCCTTATGTTTCTGGTTTCTTTCTTTCTTTTGAGGTTTATGAAAGATTTGACATCCTTTTAAATTTATGTCTTATCTGCTTATAGAGATCTTCTTTCATTACTATATTTATGGAGTTCTTAGTTTCTTGTTTTATCATATGTTTCACTCTCAAATGGTAATAACAGCCAAGATATACAGATATATTACTACTTGTTGAAAGGAAGATCTGTATAGGAAGATAGATGATAGATTTTCTCCTGATCTGTAAAAAATATGCATATAGATCTTAGTTTCAAAATGAAATGCTAGTAATGCCAGTTTTGACTATAACATGAACTGTCCACTGTTAGTGTTAGATTTGCAGGAATCTATGATTTAGTAGCTTCCTAGTGTCCAGTTAATTTCGTAGTGTTACGAATATCATGCAAATGAACTAATGGAAACTAGTACAAAGATTCATCCTATATTATAAACTAGTACATGATGAGTTTGTTTTGGTCTGATAAGGTTGTAATGGACTAATGTGACTTAAAAGGTTGTAAAGAACCAATGGAAACTAGTAAAAAGATGCATCCTATGTTATAAACTAGTACATGATGAGTTTGTTTTTGTTTCATAAGGTTATAAACTAGTACATGATAAACTAATGGGACTTCAAAGATTGCATGATAGATTACAAGGAATGTGCTGGTAGTTCATAAGAGGTTTTGAGTTGAGACATGCATGTCAAGGATCAGCAAATATGATACTGGATATATTGCTTGCCGTCTTATTTCCATTTACTCCAGTAAAGGCTCTAATAAGTAGATAATTGGATGAAAACTTTGATTTTTGGCTTCTATGCTTAAGTTCTACCAAAGTCATACTCCTGAATTTTTTATACATGTTTTAATATCCAATGGTTTATAGAATGTTGCAGTACTATTGTAATGTTGTTGCTTATGTGAAAGTAGTGTTTTGTTTCTTATCATTTAGAAAATGGCATTGTACTAAGAACCAGCTTTAGCATCTGATTTCTTTCTTTGTTTGTTGGCTTAGTTCTGTTAGAGCATAGCTTAAATTTCAGAAATATCTAATTCTCATAAACATTCTCCATAAAGTCCCAAATGTCTTGATGAGACTGGATTAATAGCTTTATTTTGATGCTAAGCAAGTTAGGATTCCTTTTCCATTGAATGGCTAGTTGAGCCATTAGTGAGTAGTGAACACCACAAGCCCTAAACCCTAAGGAAAAACAGTATCACTTAGGTATATTTCCTGACAGTTCTCTTGTTGAAATCTCATGTAGAAACTTCTACTATGTAAGTGAAGTCTCATGACTTTTTAAGTCAATTGGTTTTTGAAAGCTTCCACACTTCTGGAAACCTTAAATTCTCTTGATGTTTTTTGTCTTTTAGTTTTTTCTATCATTATATTAGTACTGTAGCTGAGGATATTAGCTATATGGATTATTTTCAGTACACACAATTGAGTGTGAAATAAAAAAGGAAGTGCATAAGTGCAA
This sequence comes from Papaver californicum, assembly GCA_023531435.1. Lineage (NCBI taxonomy): Eukaryota > Viridiplantae > Streptophyta > Magnoliopsida > Ranunculales > Papaveraceae > Papaver > Papaver californicum. Next base: position 902,391 of record JAJJMC010012129.1, read on the forward strand.
GTGTGTGCTCATCTTCATCTCCTGTGACTGAATTTTTTTTAAATATCCCCGTTTTTTATTGCTTTGTTTGAATGGAGAAATTTTTCTGTATAAAGCGCAATTTCTTGTTTCTTTATTGATGTTTCGCCTTTTATCTGAGTTAAAATGAGCTATTGCCCAGTTGAATAGCTTTATATAAATGAAATGTGGATCCTAGTTTTTATGCTACACCAATAATTATTTGATCTTCTGCATTTCAGTATGAACAGAACTCTTGAGCGATATCAGCGTTGTTGTTACACTCCTCAAGACAGTTCTGCTGCTGAGCGCGAAACCCAGGTTTGCTTTCTTTCCGCATCTTTGTCCGACCAAAAAGAAAAACAGTTACAAATTTAACCGAAAGAGCAAAGTTAACTTCTAAGAATTTGTATGCATTAAGAACTTAAACCAAAATGAATGCTAACACAGGACTGTTATGTTTCCAGTTGTTCAACCATACTTCTGAGTGACTTCGCATCTTGGATTTAATAAGCAAAACATGATGTGCTGTGAAGTCATTAAATTAAAAATATGCAGCAAAACAAGTGCTTGATTCTGTCTCCAAAAATGGACTGAAATCACTAGCTAGTTCTGATTAATTCAGCTAGCACTAGCTTTAGCATACTCTTAACATTTAGTGCATTTTACGATTCTAATAATTGTGATGATTTTTTCGGTATTTGTTTAACGGAAGTAATGGACGATGGTTAGTATCTGTTGATTTATTTAATTTGTTTTATTTGATTTTTATTTAGTTTGGCTCAACTTTTGTGGTTGATGCAGAGCTGGTACCAAGAAGTGTCAAAGTTGAAGGCAAAATATGAATCCCTACAACGCTCACAAAGGTTAAATATGATCTAAATCTCTAACCAACATAGTTTTACAAGTTCAAAGATAGTTTTGCTCTTACAAAGTTTGTTGTTATATTCATGAATTTTGAATTAGTTTTCTACTACTATGCTCATTTTCATTTTGTTTTGTTATTTGTAAGGCATTTGCTAGGAGAAGATCTTGGACCACTTAGTGTGAAAGAGTTGCAGAGTCTTGAAAAACAACTCGAAGGAGCTCTTGCCCAAGCTAGGCAAAGAAAGGTATTCCTGGTCTTAACATATAAAAAGCTTTAATGAACTCTCTTTTGGCTGGTAGGCTAAAGAGGTAAAAAAAATCCTTAAGGTACATTCCTTATGTCCAAAATTACTGAACATAGTAACTAGTTTCAAGCACAAAACCTCGATACAATAAGAAAAACCTAAGAAGTAAAGAAAACCAAATGAGATCAATTAGATTCTTTCAATGTTAAAATGTTTTCTCGCAAGTAATTGCAGCTATGAAACTGACTAACTAAATTGTTGTTCTTTAACATTGCAGACGCAAATAATGATGGAACAGATGGAAGAACTCCGCAGAAAGGTATTTAATATCCCTACCTAGTTTCTTATCACCTTAGTTTCTTTAGTGCTTTCATTAGCCTCAATTGTTTTCCTACTCGTTCACTTGATGTATGTCACATTCATATATATATTTCCAAATATCCTATTTTGTTATGTTAAACTGATCTTTTTCGGCCTTGCGGATTTATGCAACAGGAACGACACCTTGGAGATATAAACAAGCAGCTGAAAAATAAGGTGACATAAAATTCAATAAACATGAATCAAGTTTTCTGTAAACATTTCTAAACCAATACTAATTATAATAACAATTTTTGGTTTGCTTTTGGATGTTTTTAGCTTGAAACCGAAGGACAGGGATCATTCCGAGCAATTCAGGCATCATGGGAATCTAGTGCAATGGTTGCTAACAATAACTATTGTGTTCATCCTTCTCATTCTAATTCCATGGATTGTGAACCCACTTTACAGATAGGGTATGTACATTCACTTGCCATATTCTTAGTTCATTTCTTTCTCCTTCTTTATGTAGACAGATTTAGATTGATACTTAATCTAAAAGTTCGTTAAAGTGCTAATACAATTTTCTTGTTAGAAATGAAAATGCCTCGGTTTGGCTATGAGTTTGTCAAGACCACTTAAACCCTAGTTATCGAAATAATAGTCAACCAGTGCAAATACACTAAGCACACTCATTTTTGACATTCTAGAGTTTTCGACAAAATTACAGGTACCACAACTATGTCCAACAGCAGGAACAACAGCAGCAGGAACAACAGCAACAGCAACAGGAAGAAGCAAACCTTGCTAGGAATGTTGGCAATGGAAGTGAGAATAACTTCATTCAGGGATGGGTCCTCTAATGCCCATCCTATTGATAAGCTTCAACTCCCAAAAAAAAATGTAGCGTCATATAATATAGTTAATGATTTTATTTGATATGTTTTCATGATTTTTAATGGTTAATGAACATTGTTTTTTATATGAGAATGACATACCTACGGTACATTTAAATTAAGAATTCACAGGGGTTTTAATGGCAGACATTGATACTCGATCAGTCATTTATTATATATGGCTGTTGATCATTATTTATTTATTTTTTGAGTATATATTAATCGTAACTGCATGGACTTATAGCCTAATGATACTCTTATTAGTTTGACCATTTGTTTCACCTTGAGTTTAATGGTTTAAATGTCCATGTCTCCATGACCTATGTATCAGCAGGGTAAATTACTGAATTTACTATGGATATATTGGAACTGAGGTTGGGTTCATTTTTTTTATTTTATCTTGCTTTTTTTAAAGCACGGATTCATTTGTTATTATAGCGTTATTGATTAGAAAACTATAAAGGGTGAAATTTCCAGTGTCATTTGGTAAAGAATAAGGTAAAAATAGAGAAGGAAATTTTATCTTGTTTTAATTGAGGAATCAGGGTTTTATTGCTAATTAGGGTTCTATTGATGGCTCAACAGTCTAGATAATGATGTGTGTTCGATCAAAGAATAGCCGATAGTGAAATCACCATTTTTCTCTATTTTTTTCACTCACAAACCCACAGTCCAAAAACGTCAGACGCACACCCATTCCTTCAGTAAATATTTTTGACACGCCAATAATTTTTAAAATTTTGTTTTCGTCTTTTCTTCGTTCCCAAACTTACCTTCTATATTTTTCTTCTTCATTTCAGTTTTTGTTTAACCTGAGGTTTCTTCACTCCGTCAAAACTGGGGTCCGTGGGAATTAAGAAATATACGAGAGTGGTGATACAACTTCGTAAGAGTTGTGGACAAGCTAATCGCTGAGAAATCAGTGAAGGATTTAAACAAAAACTTAACTTTCTGGCCGGAAAATAGGGAAGAAAAAGAGTTCTTGCTGTCGTTGATTGAGATGCTGAATGGATGAGATTTGAAGCGTTTTTGAAGAGTAAAGACGTGATTAAGAGTAAAGCGTTTCTGAGATGCTAACATTTTACTGTTTTGCCTAGGTCGTTTGCAGTTGGGGATCTTAAATTCTTACATCTTTCGCATTGAACGGCTCGATCCATCTATTAAAAAGGTACGTTTATTTGGGCTTCTTTACCTTAATTTCTTCAAGTATGTCACTTTCTATTTAGCCATGTGAATTTGTTTTTGATAACTTTTATGGTTTGGGTTTTGATGTGATTTTGTGATGAAAGCTCGGTTAGTAGTTTGTGTTTATTGGGGCCTTTTGCAATTAATACAAAGAACTTGGTTTGTTAGTTATTCTCGCCTCTTTTGGTTCAGGATCCGAATGAGTATTTTCATTAACTGGTATATGATTAAAATGCATGGTTTGTGTTATTGGGATTTATAATATGATATGGATACATGAATGGTATTAAACCTGAAGTGAAACACTCCCATGAACAGCCTAATAGAAAAAACATCAAATTGGTATTTGTTGTTTCATTGTTTTACAGAACAACAAACTTTGTCTAGATTATGAACCATTATTGTCTTAATTTGTCTGTAAACTGTGTACACCATCGTTATATTTACAACTTAGTATTTTTATACATGGATGATTAAACATTTCAAAATGTATAACTGTGGGGAAATGAAAGTTGAGGGGATTATGAGAGTAAAACTCTAAAATATTGTCGTCGTTGGTCGTTGTTTTGGGGATTAAGAGAGTTTTGTTAGACACGAAATAGGAAAAATGAGTGACTGGAAAATTGTGAGAGGTGGTACAAACATAGTTAATCAAATTGTAACAGATCCGAATCTTCTTTTTCAAGAGAACACTCTAATTTCAGACGGTTCAGATACTTGAGCAAACCCCGACGCTTTCAAGATCTTCGAAGGTAAAGCATTTCCTAGTTTCCTTTACAGTGAGGTGGTAGAAAGAAATATCTGAATTTGGCATAAATGGGTCTTTTGTTTTCTTGTTGTCTGAACATGCTCTCCATGGATGATTCTTACTAGATATTTCATGTGAGTATTGTGTGGATGGATGGGATATTCTGTCCAGAACACTAATGTATTTTGTTAATTCAGTTTCCCCTATTGAATCCTACTTTCACAAAGTACTTTGCAACTCTGATGAGTTTCTAGGGGTACTCCTCTTCCTTTATGGATTATTGACGACGGCAAGGAAAAAAGAATAGTCATAAACTCTGTTGAGAAGCTAGAAAAACTATCTGGTGTTAAGGTGACTGATTTGCACCATCATAAGATTGATCACATAACAATTCCATTCAGTTGTGGTCCTGAGTTTCGAGAAAGAGTAGTCATGAACTCTGTTGAGAAGCTATAAAAACTATATGGTGTTAAGGCGACTGATTTGCACCATCATAAGATTGATCACAGAACAATTCCATTCAAGAGTTGGTCCATCCTTACGCTTACATATACTACCCTTTCGAGAATGTTGATTATTTTGAGGTATAGTTATGTAATGACCCGACCTTCCACCGATATTGTCCCCATTTAACTACTGCGGTCATCCGGCAGTGTAGGGTTTTCTACGGGCACCACTGCGGTCATCTAGCAGCAGCTTCCCGAGAGGTCACCCATCCCTGGATTACTCCCGTCCGAGCACGTTTAACTGCAGAGCTTTTTGCTAACTCTGAGCCAGTTGTGCTAAAAAGGCCTTCGTGTTAGGAAAGGACAAACCATTACCTATATTTCATTCGACGAACCCTACCTGACAAATTGGGGTATTACAAGTTACTTACTGTAGATCACCTAAGGTTATAAATGGGGATTCCCACTTTGCTTCACATGATGAATTTAAGTAGGAAACACCTTGGTTTTCCTAGTTTGCAGCGACCTAGTGTTTGTTTTATAAGATCATTTCTCATTCTTATTTGTATTGTTAACAAAATATGTATGTTGTCAAGAGTTATTGCTAATGTCATTGTTTGTGCTTTACAGATGCCAAGCGTTTGATTGGTAGGAGATTCAGTGACATCACTTTCGAGGATGATATCAAGCACTAGCCATTCAAGGTTCTATCTTGTCCAGCGACAAGCCAATGAGTGAGGTCTCGTACAATGGTGAGATTGCTGAGGAAATCTCTTCCATGGTCTTGATTAAGATGGTGAGATTGCTGAGGCATACCTTGGTTCTACAGTTCAGAATGATGTTGTTACAGTCCCTGCTTACTTAAATGTTGTTTTTTTTAACTGCTTACTTCAATGTTGTTGTTTTTTCGTTAACTCGAAGTGTTTATTATTTATTTTGTTTTAAACCTTGGTCTTTATTTTTTTAATAATGGCTGCATAATCAGTTATGCAGCTAAAAATAACTACATAATCCGTTATGCAGTTGAAAAAATGGATGCATAATACATTATGCAGACACTTTTTTAGTAGCACTAAAATAAAAAATGACTGCATAATCTGTTGCATCGGAGAAAATAGATACACAACGTATTATGCAACAACTTTTTGTTAAAATTGAAATCAACCAAAAAATGTCTGCATAACATGTTATGCAGTCGACAAAATGTCTGCGTAATACATTATGCAACCACTTTTTTGTTAGCACTGAAATAAAAAAAACGTCCGCATAATTTATTATGCATCCGAGAAAATGGATGCATAACATGTTGTGCATCTGAGAAAACTGTCGCATAACGCGTTATGCATCAACTTCTTTTGCTACCACTGAAATCAACCAAAAAATGGTTTCCAGCTACAAAAAGGCCTGCATAACCTGATATGCAATCGAGAAAACTGGTACGCCGATATACCGGGAAAATTTCGGTTTAAATATCGGTGAAATATCGGTGCCTATATTTTATACCTATAATTTTATGAAAAAAATACTAGTTCAGATTTTATAACTATAAATATATTTTAACACGTTATAACAAACATTTTTTTACAAAGTTTAAAACGATAAACTAGTATTCATCCAAAATATATAGATCCGTAGATTTCATACAAAGTTCAAACTGGAAAAACAAAAGAAACAAGAACAACTTCAAAGTTTATCGTCTAAAATACTAATTAAACAAAGATATTACAATTTTAAGATCATTAGATTAATTAAAGATATTATCATATGCATATATAATTCTAAAATATCATAAAAAATATGAATAACAATTGAAAACCCAAAAACAAGAATAAATTATTTTTATTTTTATTTTTTTTTAATAAAAAAAACAAAAAAAACGATTGTACCGGTCAATACCAGCCGTACCGGCCAAACCGGTACAGTCCATTCCGGCCGATATTTTCGGTCAAATACCGTTTACCGGTATACCAGATTTCGTCTCGCTTTTCGGCCGAAACCGGTAAAACCGGTCGGTATGGACTACACTGGTTATGCATCCTTTTTTTGTTTGAATGTTATTTTTGAGGCGTATACATCGTTTTAGTGGTTGTATAACCAATTAGTGGATGCATGAACAAAAATATGGTTGCATAATGTGCTATGCATCTTTTGTGGTGTCTACATCATATGTTATGCATCTTTTATGGTGATTGCATAATGGTTATGTATCCAATTTTTGAAATTTGTGCCTAAAAGAACAATCACCTCCGACTTTTTCGTAAATAATTTAAATTTGATATTGTTGTTTGTACTCGTTGTATAGATCTCTTTAAAAGTTTTCCAACGAGATAAAATTTGTAAAATTTCAAGGAGCGGTTTTTTAGATATTTTATATTCTAGTTTGATTATCAATTATACCTCTGAAAAAATAGGATGCATAACTCGTTATGCATATACTTTATTGACGAGAAAGAAAATCCGAGATTTCTTTGTTATACAAGTATAATATATTAAGGGTATTTGTGTCTTCTTCCTCTTTTTTCATAATTTTAAATAATCATGGATCTCACAATAACTAGAAATTATTTTGAGCTTTTGGATAGGAAAAATAATTTTTTGGGCCTAAATCTAATTATCTTTACCCGATACACCAACTTCAGTCCGGTGATAGAGACTTGGAACTGTGATTCTAGGCCCAGAAAGCCCAATTACTATGGTCTTATTGGGTTTTCTTTTTCTGAGTTCATCAACCTACATTTTATGTTCTAGTACAGCACCCGCACACGGTACAGTTCGGTTCGATTTTTGATTTAACCGAAAACCAGACCGGCTTATAGTTGGTTTTCATATTTTATACCCCGGACTGGACCGCAAGTAAACACTAACCTCCTTGAGTAATTCATTCAATAATTAATGCTCTTCAAACCAGGGAATTAAACTGAATGGGTGATAAAACATTTACCCATTCTTGTTCCCTGTCTAAGTTTGAGTTTAACAATCATACAAAGCATTAGGCTTAGTCTAATGGAGACTCAAGCTTTGCCTTCATGTAAATATCCACCAAAGGGGACAAGTGTTATGGTTTTGAAGCTTTGAAACACAAAGCGTGAAATGGCTTTCTAACTTTGCGTGAAATTATTTAGCACAACTAATTTCAGTCGTTGGATCTCGAACAATGCTACTTAAACAATCAATGGATGTAATTTTCTGTGCTAAATGGACTTAGTGAAAAAAGGAAAAAAAAATTGCGTGAAACCATTTTACACTTTAGTTTTCACAGTTTGGCTCAAGCGAAACCATGAAGTGGCTCTTGAACCTATATTTTGGCCACGCTTTTTGCTCGATTGAAGCTCCCTTGAAGCACAGCAACAGTTGGTCTCATTTCATACTAAGTCAATAATGCAAAGGGAGAAAAAAGTCTCTATCAAGAGAAGGCAATCTAGTATTCTAGTGCATTTTTTTCTTCTCTCTTTCTCATTTTCAATTCAATAAAGGCTACGGACATGCGTTTTAGCATCTTCAAATACATCATCGTATATGCTTCACTTTTCATGGTTGAAACTTAATTTATTAGAATTGGTTTTATGTGGTGTAACCAAGCATGAAGCATGTTATGTACTCTAATTTATACTCTAATTAAATCAGGGTTTCCTTTTGTTTAATTATGATTGACGGTGGGAACCTTAACTAATTAACTTGGAAGACACTCACACTTTTGCTTTGCTTTATTTTTTCTTTCTTTCAGCTATTTTGTCAATCATAATTAAAGTGCAGTCGACAAATTAAGATATTCCCGCTTTGGAGTTAATGCTTATGCATGTGATTAGGAAACTAAGAAATATATATATTCTTTTTGAGTTCAGGTCATAAGAATCCAACTCATGCCTAACTATAAATTAGCACGCACCTATCATCTCCAACTTCTGCTCACCTTAATTATTTTACTTATATTTATATGGACTAAAGAGAGAAACCATTCGAGGCAGTCCAAACACAATTTAAACCTTAGACCCAGAAGTGACAGATTTTTTTAGGAAAAGATGGATCCCACACGATAATCAGGCACAACTAATATTGCATGCTACCTCGAATTGGATTTGCATTTGAACACTAATTTTGACCCGCCATAAATGATATTAGTGAAGGGTAAAAGAAGCACAAACCAATTATCGAGTCACCACTATCTTTGGTTCTTTTAGCAAACTAGGGAGATGTTTTATAAAGAAAATAAAAATTTTGATGCTACCAAGTTTGATGTACATGACATCACTAATATAATCCATATAAAATGTTCCGTAAATGTGTTTTGACTAAAAATGAAATAAGGTAAGCAGTGGAGAAAAAGCAGATCAAAGGGGCCAAGAAACCGAATTATGCATGCATTAGGATCAGGCGACATGGATGATTAGCCTAAGAATTCGATCGAGTACTTTCAGCTGATATCATGCAAAGCTGCTCTTGTTTGCTACACGCCCCACACCATGTCTCATGGGTTTTTGTCTTAAAATAGGCAAGAAATTACCCCAAGTCGGATATAAAATGTGAAAACTATAGAATCCTCACATTTATTTTGCTTGAGCTAAAATAGATGGGTGCACCGCGCCATGCACAACAAACTGCCTTGACTTAGACCTAGAACTTTATGATGGCTCTTGAAAGTTGAAAATTAGGTAAAGAGAAATCTTCCATCTGATTTACTTTTAAGCTTCTTTTTCTTCCTTGCACATTTCATCTTTGGTGGTATTTCCTCTTTATGTACCTCTCCTTCTTTCGATCAATCAAGCTTTCATTATTGATTAAAAAAAATGTGTGTTAGAGCAAGCAATATGGGTGTGGGTTCTCGTTCCCACCCCTCATTTCCCTGCATGCCAGGGAAATGGCTACCATGGTGAGAAAACTATATAGAAAGTTAACATTTCCTCACCTTCTTCCATTGATGCCCACAAGCAAGTAGCATAAGACCTCAGACAGATACTCAGTATCTGGTCATTGTTAAAAGATATGCTATAACTGTCGTATCCTATACTCTTTCCCTGTATAGAGTTTCCTTTCCTAGTTAAGCATCTCTTGTATAAGGAGGAGCGGTGCTCCATTGTTTTGATAATGCAATAACATAGAAACTCTATTCCATGACTATTCTTGTCAGCCATAATATAACTAGGAGTAACCAGTTTTCAAATCCAAAGACACTTGTTTTTAACAATGTGGTCAAGTTTTAAAAACATGATTGATAAAAGAAGATACCAATTACTGGGGGCTACAATCAAGAGATACATCGGTCAAAATTATTTTGTCATATTGATATCTCCGATTATGGTTGATATCCCATTTATCAATTATATTTAAAAAAGCTCTTTGATAAAAATTGTCTTTTCATTACTCTAAAAATGGGGATGTGAAGAAAAAAATATTCTTACCACAGTTCTGGCTCCTAGATGCATCTAAATTGCTCACTGATGATGGCAAATACTACAAAACAAACTTATGAATACCAGCCAGATATAAACAAACACTTGGTGTATTAGACCTTCATAGTTTAGAATTGTGCACCTAACTTTCAAGTGTATTCCCCCACATAATAAATGGTCTTTTACATTTTTGGTTCATATTTATGAGCATAGAAACAAAGTTGGACAGCATGAAACCTCATCGTACTGCTTAGTTACACCATTAAATTAGGTCTGCTCTCCAACTTTTTGTCTTATCTCCTCTCTTATCTTTCAACTTTACCCACCACATTTCCTGACATCACAGTCTCATTCCAACCAGTTGTTTGTTTGTGCACAGAAAGGAGATGATTCCATATTTCCATACTCCAAGAAGTTAAGCTTCTCTACAAAAAAGTTCAATTGCTTTTGTGTCAAAGACTAGAGTGCTATTACACGTGTCAGACTCCCAGTTGTTGAGTTAGAATGACCCAACTCCCAGTTTTGCCTTTTTGGCTGAAATGAAATTCTCAATTTTTGTTTTTTCCACCACCATTATCTCACCAAAAAAGATAGAGACAGTTTCCTCCAACACTTCAACTGAACACTGACAAATGAAACCTAATTTACAAACAAAAATGACAAATTTAATTAAGAAAATAACAAAAACATTAGGAAAAAGACAGAACATTTTGTTACCGAAAGAAAAACAGCCAAACACACTCAATTAATTAGCTAGATTAAGAATATATAGTCAAAATTGGTTAATTTGAAAATCCAACAACGAACGGTGAAAATGAAATATTTAAACCGAATTGACACAAGAGGGGATTATCAAATACAGTAAAAATTAGATTAAACAAATCCTTTTAAAGAAAAAACTTCATTCTCTGTTTTTTTTTCTTTCTCATCAATTTTAGTTAATCTTAATCTGATTTTTATCATTCAAATCTGTTTCTTCTAGTATTTTTCATACTATCTGTTTTTGTTTTCATGCTATTTTAATTCTAGTTTAGTTTTTCTTCAAAAAAATTCAGTTGTTTTAAGTTGATTATGGCTAACTAATTTCTCTTTGTTTCCCCATGTGTTTGGGGTTGATTTTATCCATAACGGTGTTTATCATGTTTAAGTTGTGATTTCAGCGTTTGCTAAAGTTGTCCTCATGCTTGTTGAAGCTATAGTGTGTTCTCAGATTGCCATTAAAGCTTGGATGAAGAAGTTTCTTTACTAGATCGGTTCAACAACTCACTGGGTCAGGAAATGCCGCATTTTATTCGAATTTAAATTTTAAAAAAGTCGTTGCAAACAGTTTATGTTTATAACTTTCTTATTTTCAAGTTCCAAATACAGCTATCTTTCTCTCTATTCTGTTCCACCTTTCCTATTATGGGAAAATACTCGTATATTTTCTTTAACTCATCAACAGGAATTTCGGATGAATATCTTTTAAAATCAAAGTAAATCATCTTCTTTTCTAGGGTTAGCTGAATATAAACACTTTGTATTAATAATCAATTTTTATCCTGTTCTCAATTTTCAACATTATATTTTCTTTTTAATTCTAAATCTAATGACGTCTGAAGATGGAAATGCTATATCAGATCTTGCAATGAAATTTAAGAATGTTGTTATAGAACTCGGGGATATTAGAGAAGTTGTTATTCATCAAACAAACAACAGTGAAGAAGAAGCAAAAGACATTGAGGAGATCTGTTTAATTGGGAAAACCAGCATGGAGGGGAATATGGGTATTAAAACTGTGGAAAAACACATTGGTTTAACTTGGTATTTTATTTCTCCAGTAGATATCAAAGTTTTTGAAGTGGATACTAATATTTTTCAATTCAATTTCAAGGATTGGGAAACCCTCAGTAAAGTCTTAGAAACTCAACCTCGGAGTATAAATGGTAATTTGGTGATACTGTATGATTACAATTCTGAAGTAATTTATCAAGAGCTTGATTGGAGTAAACAGTATTTCTGGATCCAGTTAAAGAAAATCCTACCTGAGCACAAGAATGTTTCTGCAGTTACTAAAATAGGGAGAATAATGGGAGAAGTTCTTGCAATTGATCCAAAAGATGTTGTGCAAGTTGGGAGTGAACCTGTGAAAGTGTGTGTTCATATTGATCTAAATAACCCTTTGAGGAGAGGAGTAATGGCTATAACAAATGCTGGTTTTACTAGATGGATTCGATTTTTTATGAGAAACAACGTCATAGAATTTTCCCTAAATGCTTCATCTTGAATCATACTAAAGGTGCTTGTAAAGCTGCAGAAGATTATCTGGTCAAAGCTAATGCCAAACTACATTTTTTTGGTGAGGTTAAAAAAGGAAAAAGAAAGCAACTTGTAATTGTTAGGGGAGGTGATTAGGTTCCTAAATTCAATCATAAGCAGATGCATAAAATAAGCACATTTGTTCTTCCAAAAGATGGAATGATTGTGAAAACAACTATTTTATATGATGAGAATCAAGAGGTGGAAAGTTCTAATGCTAGGCTTGGCAAAAGACAAATGAATGTTGTTCCTCAACTTCAATCTGTTAATCAAACTTCTCCACCCAATGGCAATCTTGAGTTCACACAGACAACTAACATAGTCACAGCAAAGGATTACCAACATGCAAGCATCAGGGGAGCAAAGGTAATTTTTATTATTTATAATCTTAAAACTTTTGAAAGAATGAAATTTTTTTCATGGAATGTGCAAGGCATAGCAAATAATTTTACTAAGCAACAGTTTCAAAATCATGTTAAAATTTAAAATCCTGATTTTATTTTTCTTTATGAGACTAAAATTGATGAGACTAGAATGGAATCAGTTGCCCAATCTATTCATTACTTAAATTACTCATGTATTTATAGAATAGGGTATGTAGGTGGGCTTATTCTCATGTGGAAATATGGTATAAATGTTAAAATAATTGGTTGTGCTGATAATATTATCCATGCTCTGATCAAGTTAGAACCTAGTAAACCTGATGTGCTAGTATCTTTCATGTATGGTTCTACTTATAATGACCCTAAGAAGGTTCAATGGGATTTCCTCTATGAATTTAGTAAGGATGTCCAGCAGCTTTGGATAGTTATAGATGACCTAAACTTTCATTTTTCTAGTAATGGTAATGGTTCTGATACCTGGGTTCAAAAAAAAAAGTTAATGATACTGGCTTAATGGATATTAGTTATGAGGGTAAGGATTACACTTGGTATGGAATTGGTACCAGAAGAGCTAGGTTTGATATGGCTCTTGGTAATAATAATTGGTTTATAAACTTTCCTCATGCTAAGCTTCTGCATTTGAATTTTGTTTCAAGTGATCATTGTCTTGTCTTACTTGTCACTGACCTTATCCCAAAACACCTTTGGAGACCATTTAAGTTCTTCAGAACTTGGATTGGTCATAGTATCTTTAAGGATAATTTGGAGATAGCTTGGAACATAGATATTCATGGTAGTCCTGCCTTTAAGATGAACCAGAAGCTCCAAAAAGCTAGATTTACTTTGTCCCATTGGAACAGGATGGAGATTGGAGACATTCAAAAAAATATTAACTCTTTGCAGAATATGCTAGAAATTGCCCAAAATGAGCCTCCCTCTTGTGATCAGAATGATAAAGTCAAATCAATTATTCATGACTTAGAGAATTGGTACAAAATTCAAACTGAATTTTATAAAGAAAAATCTATGGAAAAATATGTTTGTGATATGGACAATAACACTAGATATTTTCATTCTATGGTTAATAGAAGAATGCATAATAATAATATCAATGCTCTCTATGACTCTTCTAACTGGGTAAAGGATAGAAATGACATTAGTAATATGCTCACTTCTCATTTTAGCTATGTTGGGTGTACTTCTAATCCTGTTTTTGATGAAAATGATTTTGATATAATTCCCAAGTTGGTTACTGAATCTGAAAATGTTATATTAAATGTTATTCCTACTGTGAATGAGATTGAAAGTGTTGTGAAGAGTATGGAAGCTTGGAGCTCACCTGGTCCAGATGGTTTCCAAGCTGGTTTTTACCAGACTCAATGGCAACTTGTTGGTAAGGATATTATTGATGTTGTCCATAGGTTTTTTGAGAGTGGTCATATGCCTAGAAGTCTTAATAAGACTTACATAGCTTTAATTCCTAAATGCAAGAGCCCTAAAAAGCCTTCTGACTTAGACCAGTAGGATTATGCAATGCTTCTTATAAGATTGTGTCCAAAATTATTTCTAATAGAATCAAACCTCTTCTTAAGAAATTAATATCACCTTACCAAGCTTCCTTTATAACAGGTAGAGTTATTCATGATAATATCATCATTGCTCATGAAATGATTCATTCAATGAAACAAAAGGAAGGTTTCTGTGGTACAATGGCTTTAAAGCTTGCCAGCAATATGAACCTACTAGAGGAATTAGGCAAGTAGATCATCTTTTCATTCGATCCATGGAATATCTTATTAGAAGCTTGTCTTTTACATAAAATAGTAAGACTATTAGTGGTGCTAATGCTTCAAAGAAGGCACCATCTATCACTCATTTTCTTTTTGTAGATGACATTCTCATCTTTGGAAAAGCTAATATGCAGCATGTTCATTGTTTCTTACAACTCCTACATGATTTTGTTAAAATATCTGGTCAAATGCTCAACTTTGATAAGTCACTACGCCATTTTGACCCTTTTGTATTTTTCGTCCCTAAGATTTTAAGCAACATTAATGTTTGTTGCAAAAACGGTGTTGCAGATTGAAGCAGCGTTTTGTGCAACTTATATAAAAGTTGCTTAAATTAATTAAAGCAACATTTATATAAGTTGCTTAAATATGAATTAATGTAACGTTTTGTTGAATTTAAGCAACATTTATTTCCGTTGCTAATTAAAAGTTGGATTAGAAAAAAATGCAATTTTTTATTTACGAATTTCCAATAATTAAAACAAAAAATTTTATATTTAAATTTCTTATACCTGCATATACAATCCTCATATACGTATATAAGAACTTGTGACGTGAGCGTGAGAAATAGGACAAGTCATCTTACTTCACAAAAATAATATGGATTATTAGAGAAACTCCAAACCCAAACATTGCACCACTTTCCTCGGCTCTCTAGAGAATTCTTGAATTTCATTTTTTGTTGATCTTCTATAGCTAAGCTACTTTTAAGCAACATTGCACCACTTTCATTTTTTGTTGATCCAACATTTAAGCAACATTTAATCATCTACCTGAGTGCGATCATCCTGGATATGCTAAGCTACAGAATGAGGTAATACTGAAATTCAGTTCAATTTCTAACATAACTTCCATGTAACCATACTATACTGAAATTCAGTTCAATAGAGTAACAATTAAGAGCTAAAAATACTGCACAAGTACAAAATCGAAGTGCTTACTACATCCGGATGAGTGTAATTAGGTCCTTAATACAATAGAAGGTATATATGTTTTGAATATCTAACTTTTGTTGTTCGATGCTTAATCATGATCTGCTGATTGGTTAGTCTTTATTTATTGCAGGATAGGATGAGAAAGGAATGGTTACAGAATCCACTAGAGCAGCACTTGACTATAAAGTTACAGGACGGCTTGTGATAGTTTGGAAAAAGGATATGTTTGTGATGTACTTCTGCTTAATCCCTGAGATATAGCTTCTTCAACTTTTAATTGTTAATGATCTGAAGCTCACTCTCTTATATTGCTTTTATAGATCCAGAGGAGCTTTCTGCAGAAATGAACAATTGTCTAAGTAATATCAGGTAATGTCATTTACCTTCTATTGTGTGTATATTTTCATAACGTAATTGAGCTTCTTGTTAAGTTTGGAATCTTATCTTATGTTAATTGTAGGCCTGTTATTAGTGGGCGCCCATCAAAGATAATAGTTATTCATTAATGTGGAAGACCTAGGTTGATCCTTCTGATCCTTCTTTTGCTACACTCAAATGTTGAAGGAGGTGAGACAATTTTTTTCAGGGCCAAGGTAAATGTCAGTTTACCCACGGATGGCAAGACCACCACCAAGTGGTTGCAAACATACTTGAAGATTTTAGTTCAAGCCTGTTGTGGCGACAAGATGATTCCAAGAAGCCTTTCAAAGTGAAGGAGGCCTGGTACCCACCTTTACGTTTTCATTGCAATTGTGGTGTTACAAGTTATTGTGTTATTGTTCATTAAGAAAACGCTATAATGACTTGTACTGGTGTGAATGTAGGTTTTAGTTTTTTTTTTGTGAATCATTTGTTGAAAAAGCTGACTAGGTTCCATATGATGTTTAATTTTTTATTTATTTTTTCTTGTGTTTTCCGTTCGAACATCTAGTGGTGGTCTTTTAGACATTGGTAATGATGTTAATTGTGTCTCTTTTTAGAGACAAAACTTGTAGTGGATATTACTTTATTTTGAGAATCTTAAAATTTGTTGCGGAATTAGTAATTTTCGAGATTTCAAATCCCCATTGTTCATTCATTGACGTTGACACATGGAGAAATCCTATTCAAGGAAACGGAGGCCATTTTTTCAAAAGGTGTGGGTATATGGTAACAATACCATTTCCCATCTGTAGCCGTCCACCATGTAACCTATGCCACATGGCACAATCATGAAGAAAGGGTAATTTTGTCTAAAGTCCCGCATGTGTGAACACACATGTGTGCCTAGTTTGACTACTTAACACCATTTGGATGGAAAACTAGACGGTGGGGTAGTTTCCAAGACAATTTTTTTTGTGGGGTATTTTCCCGACGGGGTATGTAATTTTGGGGTATTTTCCCAATTATCCCTAAAGAAAGGTTCTTGCACTTCAATTTCAAAATCTACATCTTTCAACATTTGATTGAATACAAGGGTCTTATAAGCTAACATCTTCGATATATAAACTTTAACCAACCATAAAACTTACAATGCGACAACGAAACCATTAGGATTCACTTACCTTCACTAATTCTATCGAACAATCTTACTCAACCCATATTCTTTCTGCTTCAACGATTCATCTTCCTTGATCAACATCGCTTCATCAGACTCTCTCATATACTCTCTAGTAGTTATACACTAGAGCAAAGATGATGCTAGACGCTTATACAAGGGATACAACAGAAGTCCTTCAGAAGTATCTTATATATAGTAGAATACAGTCTTTTCAAAATTACCCTACAGTTACAACAATATGATCATCAGAAAATCGAGAAATTGAGTACCGTTAGCATATATGAACTCACAAATTTCTCAAAGTCAACTAGTTAAGAAATTGTTTTAGACTCATTATCATACTATCTAGAGAAACATAAGTCTATTGAGTACATTAGCTTCAAATCAAGCCTAAGTAACCACAGCATTTTCACATCCAGTAGAATAGATCCACCACCAATAAGAGCAGGTCCAACCACTATCACCAAAGCTACTAGGAGAAATACCGACAGCCACACATAATGCAAACAACTGGAGAACAACCTCTTTCACCATCAACTACCACCACCAACACCAACATCTAAATCCAACCTCCACCAACAATATCTCCACCCACTACAACAAGGCAACAAAACATAAACCTTCATACAACTTCCAAAGACATGATTCTTCGCAAACTAGATCTAAAACTTCCACAAAATAAACTCAACTTAAGAATCAAAACCATAAAAAATACACAAAACATAATCCAAACCCATCAAAGATTATTAACAAATCAAACAAACAAACAAAAACAAAATTTTCAGCGCCACTCATACATACCCAGCAAAAAATCACAAAAGCACAAACCAACAAAGGCTCAAAAAACTTTCGGAGACACGATTCTGACTAACTAATTCTAAAACAACTTCAATAAAACAACATAAACCAAAAAATCACAAGAAATATACTTTGGAAAACATCACATACAAGCTTATTTCAAAAAAACCCGATTTAGAAGTTCATATACTAACATTAGATTATCAAAACATGCACTACTACTTATCATAAAATCATACTTTCATGTTATTTCACACACACACACAACAACAACAACAACAACAACAACAACAACAAAAAAAAAAAATTAAATCAGATCCAGGAACGGAAAAGAGTAAAGAAAAAAAATGATTTTTAGGTGAAAATCAAACAACATCATCTAAAAAAAAAATAAAGTTAATATTTGCACCTCAATCCAGGTGCTTGTGAGGATCTTGCTAAGGCTCTTAATATGACCATTGTAAGTGACTCTGAAACTTATCTTGGTGCTTCCTTACTCTTAGGTCATTCTAAGTTAAAATCATTTGATCCAATAGCTCGGTCTTTTGAAGCTAGGCTAAAAAATTGGGTCAGTACTTCTCTTAATCAAGCTGGTAGGTCCATTATAGTTAAATCTTTTTTAAATTCTTTACCAACTTACCAAATGGGTCGTTTTAAGATTCCTACTAGTCTTATTAGTAGGCTTGATACTCTCCAAAAGAACTTTTGGTGGGGGAATAACGTTAATAAAGGGATTAAATCCATAGCCTGAAACAGCAGCAACAAACCTAAGGCTCTAGGTGGACTTGGTTTTAGGAATCTTGAGATTTTTGATGATGCTCTGATATGTAAACTTGTCTGGAAAATTGTTACTGAGGAAGATGAACTATGGGTGTAAATCTTGAGAGCTAAATACTTAAACAATATCTGTGTTCTTCATTTGTCTAAGTTAGCAGATAATAGCTCTTGGATATGGAAAGGAATCTACAGAAGTATAGAAACAATTAAGGCTAATAGCTTTTGGTCAATTAGGTCGGTTCTAAAACTAAAATCTGGCTGGATTACTGGGTTTTTGGTTTAGATCATCCTCCTAAACCAGCTGAAGGTTTCGTTAACACTGTTGCCTATGTTCATGTCCGTGATCTGTTCTATGAAGGTACATGGAATATACATTTAGTCAACTATCTCTTTACTCCTGAATCAGCTGCTAAAATTTTAGTTATGCATGTTCCTGCTATGAGGACTGATACTATAATTTGCAAGCCAGATAAGAAAGGCTTGTTTTCTGTTAAGAGTTTTTATAGTATTTTGAGTGGTACCTTTAAACTTTCTACAGATGCTCAAGGAATTCTTACAATTGTATGAAAGACTCTATGGAAAGTTAAACTCCCTCATAGGATTAAGCTTTTCCTATGGAAGTGTATTAAGGACATTGTCTTTACTAGGCATAAAATCTCTAGGTTCAAGTGTGATATTGATATTCATTGTAGTTTTTATAATGCTTCTATTGAGACTTATGATCATTTGTTTTTACATTGTCCTTATTCCATATCTGTCTGGCTAGGAATCAACGTTAATGTTTCAAATGTAATAGATGATCATGGTAATTTTATGAACTGGGTGCTAACTTAGTTTACTGCAGGGATATATGGTACAACAAGAGCTTTTAATCAGTCTCTCACTAATCTACTTATGGCGATAACATGGACTATATGGAAGGACAGATGTGTTAGAGTTTTTCAGAACACTAAGCCTAATAGTGTTGTTTCTATTGCTAGTATTAATACCCTTATTAATTCTGGCGGTATAACTGTTAATTATAATGTTTTATCAAACTCTAGTAATGAATTGCAGGTTCAACAATGAGAGCCTCCAAATTATAATCAACTTAAGGTTAATGTTGATGCTTCTTATCAAAAGGAAACTACTCAAGGAGGAACTGGACTAATCCTGAGGAATTTTGTAGGTACATGTCTTGGAGCCAAAAAGAAATACTATGATGAAGGCCTGAAGGAGGATGTTAAAGTTGAAGAGCTGGAATGCTTGGCACTGAAGGAAGCAGTAGTATGCGCTATCTCCAAGGGACTGAATTGGGTTGTTTTTAAATCAGATAATGAAACTTTAATAAAATCTGTGAATGAGCAAACTTTCTATGTTCATTGAAAAAATCAAGGTTTAATTCTTGATATTAGATTTCTTTTAAGCAAAATTAGTCAATGGGAATGTATCTCTGTTAGGAGAATAAGTAATGATGTTGCTGATAAATTACCCAAAAAGGCTAGAACTTTAAAGTCAAGCTATGGATATCAAGGGGTCCTTTCTCAAGATATTCAAGAACTAGTTAATCAAGAACTTGTGATGTAATCTTGATTTCTTTTAATGAAAATATCTTTTGAATCAAAAAAAAATTAGCTAGATTACCCACAGAAATAAGATAAAGCCACCCTAGTTTCTATAATTAATCAATAATTCCAAACAAAACATGAAGACTTATTTTGTTTAATTTTTTCATTTTTAATATTTAGTTATCCGGAAAAAACTAAAAATGGTGACAAAATCTAATTGTGACAAGTTTTATAGCAAATTACCTCTATTAAATTCATCATCGATAACGCTTATCCATAACATTAATAGTCTAGATTGAATCATGTTTCTATAAGAAATTCATAAAAAAGATTCATATTCTTTTTCTATGTGTACACTGTTCTATCAAGAAAACCTACGATAACTATCTTTCAACTGAATAATCTAACACTCACTTCACACCACGAGGCCGAGGATTTAATTTTTCTTGATAGTTATTCTCACAGTAAATACTTTAATCCAATCAGATATTAATAAAAGAGTTTATAATCTTACTTGATCTAAAAAATAAAAATTAGTCAGGTGGTATTTTAAGAGGCATGGATTCCTTGGTCCATCAAAAGAAAAAACAAAAATAAAAAATAAGCTAAGATATAATCCAGAAAATAAAATAATAATATGCTTCATAATAAGTAAATAAATTTAAATAAATAATTAGAGAAATAAAAACCGTTAAGTTAGGCAAGAAATAGAAGGATATAGGTGGTATTATGAATATCGTTAACAAGGAGGTACTATTACTAATAGTAGTATTAATTAGACACCTCAACTTTCAAGATTTCACCCACAACAACAACAATAACACCAACAAACAATTTCTCCCTTAAATTCTCCATTTTCTTTTTCCTCTTCTTCATCATTTTATTAGTATCTCAGGATTTTTGAAAGAGAATCCTGCCTGCAACAATGGGTAATCCTCCTTCTACAGGTACGTCTTATTCCTATGAAATCCTTCTGTTTTCTCATATGACATTTTCTGATTTTATTATAGTTATTGTAATGTTATAATCATAAGTTTATAGGTACGGATTTTTTTGTATATAATTAGATATTGGTTTTGTTTATGTTTTTCGATTTCTCTCTTTTGAATCTTGTTTTTGTTTTTTACTTTTTGGCCAAGAAAACAAGAAATCTTAAAATTTTGTTTTAATGGAGTTGAAGATTTTCATTTGGAATCTTGAGATCTTTGGAAATAGTGCGATAACGTCAAAAATCATGAATCAATTCTTTTTTTCTCCCCTTCCTTACACTTAGGAATCACATAGGTACATTTAGGGGTTTTGATTTTTTTTTTTTTTTCTTTCATGTTTAATTTGTGATGAGTTCGTGGAGGGTTTAAGAAATTTCTGTGTACAAAATGATTGTTGTGTTTGATTTGGGAATTTGGGTTTCTGTACATGTCATTATTACTCCATTTCTCATTATCTCTCTCTCTCTCTCTTCACATTAAATTGATGATGTTGGGTATATTTGTGTTCTCATCAATCTTTGAACCTGTTGAAATCACATTCCATATTTAGGCAAGTTTAGAAATTTAGGGATTTTAGATTTCTTTCATTAACTAATCTAATTCTGGGTTTATTCATATAAGTCACAAATCCAGCATGGACATAAAATTGATCACCAGGTGTGTCTTGTTTAAAAGATTTATCACTTTTTGATGATTTTTTACTCTGTATGGCAAAGTTTGTTCCACCTCTGAAGATTTTATTTTCTATGTGTTTGTTGTGTAGCTAAAAGTTCATCGATAGTCGACCGTGATGGGAAAAGTAAAAACAAAGATCCGCTTGTGGTTTGCTTTGGCGAGATGTTGATTGATTTTGTTCCGACTGTTGGTGGAGTTTCACTTGCAGAAGCACCAGCATTTAAGAAAGCACCAGGTGGAGCTCCTGCTAATGTTGCTGTTGGAATAGCAAGGCTTGGTGGTTCTGCAGCATTTGTTGGAAAGGTGCATATAAGGTCCCTCTTATATTGGTTGAAGCTACTTTTTGTGTCATTCTCTTTTCACTAACTCTTAAACTGATTCATATGTTTAATCTCAGGTAGGGGATGATGAATTTGGACATATGTTGTCCGACATCTTGAAGCAAAACAATGTGGATAATTCTGGAGTTTGTTTTGACTCCAAAGCAAGAACTGCACTGGCATTTGTAACACTGAGAGCTGATGGTGAACGCGAGTTTATGTTTTTCCGCAATCCAAGTGCAGATATGCTTCTCCGTGAATCAGAACTAAATAAAGACCTTCTGAAGAAAGTATAATACTTAAGCCCAGTAATGGTCCTTGAAATTGTTTTATCTATAGATTTTGGTTGTTTCCTGCTTCACATTACTCGAAACTGTTTCTGTTTGATGCAACTCCAACTATTTTTCCACTAAGCATTCCCTTTTATCATAAAACTTTGTACAGGCATCTGTCTTTCACTATGGCTCTGTGAGTTTGATTGAGGAACCATGTAGATCAACACAACTCGCTGCTATGAAGATAGCTAAGAAGGCTGGTTGTATCCTCTCTTACGATCCAAATTTGAGATTGGCGCTGTGGCCATCACCTCAGGCTGCTAAGAAAGAAATCATGAGCATTTGGGACCAAGCAGATATCATTAAGGTATAGTTGGTCAAACTCTTACTATTATGACTGCTCAAGATCTTATTAAATTATTAATTTGTACCCAATTCAAAATAGTCCAATGGTGCTTGTGTTAAATGTGGTCTTCCTTCTACTTACAGATTAGTGAGGAAGAAATTTCATTCTTGACTGATGGTGCTGATCCTTATGATGATAATGTTGTTTTAAAGAAGCTATTTTACCCCAATGTTAAGCTTTTGCTGGTAACTGAAGGATCTGAGGGCTGCAGATATTATACTAAGGTAAGCATATAAATTAGATGTTCACAACTGGATGGTTAAGTATTTATCATATGGTAAATGGATATAAAGAGCGAGTTTTCTTGTAAAGTAATCTTATCAATTATATCTACAACAGGAATTTAAGGGCAAGGTTGGTGGTGTTAAAGTTAACTGTATTGATACAACTGGTGCTGGTGATGCATTTGTGAGTGGGCTGTTGAACAGTTTTTCTGCTGACCTAAATCTCTACCAGGTACTATATCCCTCCTTTATACATGAATTTGGGTGAAAATATTTGGTTAGGTCATGTAGTTTACATTGTTACAGACATTTCTATTGTCATCTATGCAACTATATCAAAGTTTCTTGTACTATATTTCTGTAGCCATCATTCCCCATAGAAAACTGCCTTATTCATAGTGTCCGTCCTCCATATGCAGGCAAATTAGGTTTTGCGAAGAACAAAAATTAAGAACAAGTACTTCTCGCTCACTTTCTCTTTAACAGTTCTTGTTATCTGAAATTACTAGACATTATCAGGGTATTAAGATGCATGTCCTTGGAGTTTTTCTGTGTTTTTGGCTTCTTAAGGTTGCAAGTCACGAACTAGTATCTGTGGCCAATCTCAAAATATGTCTCCATGCCGTACTGAAAGGTTACTGAGCAATATTTAACTTTAAGGACTACTATGAGCTCCTTTTGTCATGGGTCGCCATTATCATCCCATTTGTAACATTTTATTTTTTCGCTCAAAATGTACTTTTATATCCAGTGAAAAAGCCGCTTTCCAGTTATCATACTTTAACATTCACAATAGAGTATCTAGACCTTCTCTGTCAGGGTAAAGACCAGAACACACCAACTGGCGAAAAAAGTAGAAAATGGAAATTACAACTCTTGCATGTTATAATTCTCATAATTCATGAAATGGGCAGTATGAGGTGCAGGGGAATTTTCTTACATCTATATTCTTGTAAGTTGTAACAATGGGAATGCTCTTTCTTTTTCCTGTGCATAAAAGTGTGTTGTTGTGTTATGTGCAGGACGAGAAAAAGTTGAGAGAAGCTCTTTTGTTTGCAAATGCCTGTGGAGCACTCACGGTCACAGAAAGAGGTGCAATTCCTGCATTGCCTACGAAAGAAGCCGTAATTCAGGTCTTACCGAAAGTTGAAGCATGAGAGAGATGGATTCCACTGAGTTCTTTATATTTGCTTGTCTTTTCAAACTGCTATAATCAGTTAAGGGATTCCTGGAATGTAACTAGCATTTAGTAATCATTCGATTAATCTTCTTTCTCTATCACTCATTTTGCTTAAATGAACGATCTGGGGCTAAGCCCTGCTCGACAATTCAGAGTTGTGCCTGTAGAACCTTATCATCTGCTCTTGTTGTTTACCTGCGAAGTGTATATTATAAATAAATCCTTGAATTTACCAATGTGTCTGTTTATTGTTTGTACATGCTTTTGTGCTTGGTCTGCTTTACTATAACTACTTATGGAAATGATTTTAGACTCTGGTCCGATTTTTCTCCAAGGCAAGAAAGATCACCAACACCACCACCATCTGCCTGGTCATTTACCAAAGCTGGGGAAACAAAAGCGATCATCACAGATCTAAAAACAAAGCAAAACAAAAATGCATCCTTAAAGATGTTGAACAGTTGGGTTGCATCATGCAAATGGATGTATGTTGCCGGCTAAAATTACCTATCACTTATGGAGTTTTTAGACCATGTTCTAAGCAGCAATTGTATGTATTTATACTTGCCGGCAATGATTACCTATCGCATATGGAGTTATTAGACCATGTTCTAAGCAGCAATCAAATGGCAACAGGCCAACATCAAATTAGATGGGCATTCACCTGAAATGAGAAATTACAATTTTTCATTTCTATTTTTCCTGGCTTCTGATGAGACTTCCAAGTCGGATTGTCTCCAATTCCCCGCTGAAGAATAAAGATTAGCCAGTCAGTCAGATTGACCAAGAAGACCTGAAAAGGCACACAACAGAATATAGATTGTCAACACCACTGAAAAAGAATCTCTGTGAAGGTCACAAATGCATGTGAAGATTTAGTCTCCACCAAAAGTTCGCACTAAGCTTGTAACCAAGGTATCAATGAATAACTAAAAGTAGTATGCTTCAAAAAAATGTTTTGCTGGCTATGGGGTTTGAACTCATGCGCACTTATGTGGAGAAGATCTTAAGTCTCCCCCTTAACCTCTCGGAAAAATCAGCTGATGTCTAATGCATTGGCCAAACTTTTATCTATTCAATAAATTGATCTTCAACTTATCATTTTTGTTGGCTAATTTCTCCTCAATTAATTAGTATTAACTAATTCAATAAGTGTTTGTTTAGTAGCTGTGAAATTAACTAATACTACCTCCATTTCAGCAAAAATGTTACTATCACTTTTTCATTTTGGCCTATTTTTAGACTAAAATGAAAAAGTAATAGTAACATTTTTGTTGAAACGGAGGGAGTATTAATTAATTATCAAAATATAAAAACCTTTGAATTTTAGATACAATGGCTCACGTATACCGATCATAGTTTGATGTTTTATATTCATGAAAAACACAAGGATCGACAACTATTGATTAATATATATATGAAGATTGTCTCTCTTTTTTGTAGTCTATCGTCTCGGGCATTAAACATCTTCAATGAATCTCGGAGCACGTCTCTTCAACACGGTGTATTCCTTATGTACATGAACCATCGTTCACCATTTCGTATTTTTCATAGGCTCGTAAATCGGTTAACCTGAAATTAAATGATTGAAAAGCTAGTATACAAACATTGAAATGATGAGGGTACCAAGTATACCACATTTTTTTCGATATCAACCTATACAGACTCACCTTGTATAATTTTATCGTAAAAATAGCGACCTCAAGATTATTTCAACAAGGCGATCTTGGTAAAGTCAAAGTTCGGATCGAACTAACTATGGGATCTTTACTAGGATGTGATTAATGTACAAGTGTATTTACTTTAATTATTAAGCTAAATAACATAATGTGGAAGTGAAGTAAATAACACTAACACACAAGATTTTGTTAACGAGGAAAACTGTCTGGCAGAAAAACCTCGGGACCTAGTCCAGTTTTGAATACTTTCCGAATTAAGTCGTCATACAAATTGACTACCACAACTTCGGATAGTTGAGACCAAGAAAACTACCCCTAGTTACCCAGTTCCCTCAGTATCCCGGCGCCTACAACTAATCTAGCCAACGCATGTGAGTCCCAAGACAGAGTCCATTATCTTGAGTTGCTTCACCCATTGTGAAGACTTTTGCACCTAACTCCTTTGGATCGTAGCCCGAAACAACAAAGGACTAATTATGTTCCAGTAACCAACTCACTTATCTATCACCCAAATCATCTATTTGATCAGTGATAAAGCAGAATAAAGGATCTTTCGTTTATATCAATAAACTTCGTTGGACAAAAGATCAAACCAAGATAACGATTATCGAAATTACCAATCTTGATGAACAAGATCTATCCAAGCAATTAAATCCGCTAGAAAGTTTGTTCAATCTTCCACAAGTCTTATGTTTATCAGAATAAACAGCTTGTTAACCCCATGTAATCAAGCTCGTAGAAAGTTACACAAATACCATCAAAAAATAAAAAGTCTTCAATTTCAATCTTCAAAGTAACTGCTTCAAACAACTTGATTCCGCTATTGATCAAACACACCGAACAAAGTCTGTGAACGTTGATTGATCAATAGATTTATCCTACAGATCTAGAATCACTTAGATTTGTGATAGTCAAATCTTCAAACAAACTTGAGTAGCCTTATATTAGAAAAGAATGCCAATGAAATAAACAAGTTTGATCTATCATAGATAGCTACACCGTTAATCATAACAAATAATCAACAAAAACTAAATCACAATCTAGCCTTCCACCAGCGGTAAAACTAAAGGCTTCTTGATCCCAAAGAATACTTAAAAAAAAAATCAAGATGTTTCACATATTTAAATTACTCTCATATCTTTCAAGTTGGATTTTAGACACGACAAAAGGTGTGTTCTGGGATGAGTTTGTAAGGATAAAAAATTCCATATTTATAGTTTTATGACCAAGGCAATGTTTGGAAACAAGATCTACACATTTCGATAATCCTTAAGATATGTAATAAATGTATATTTTAGAAATTAGTAAAGATCTAATATTTTATAACTCATGATCGATTCTCATAGTACGACAATTAAGATTAGTTAGTACACATCCATGTACTTGAATAATATAGTCATTAGAGATATGAAAACCTCTGGAATGAAAAACATGTAATTTCGATACCATAAATGATACTTAAATTGATATTATAGGATCTTGCCTTGAGTATTAAAGGAGTACACTTGAACAATAAGATATTAGAGTTTAGCACATGTTCAAACATTATGTCGATATTTATAAACATTCCCAATCAAACCCTTGTACATCTCGATGTCTGCAAAAACCCATGAAGATAACAGACATATCGAAAACGTAATCGGTATTGGGATCGATCCTTTCCACAAGGGATCGGTCCTACTTCCTGAATCCCTTTTTTTACTAAAAAACAAGCTTCGCAAGTCTACTTCTTCAAACTATGTGTATGAAATTGCTTTATAACATAATAATTAAAGTAAGGATTCACCTGGAAGTTCAACATACTAAATAGTAACAAGTTACCAATTATTGCAATGATGAAAAAAATAAAGTCAATAGATAAACTATACTTCGTAACTCAATATACTTAAATTGTCGAAACAATTGTTGTATATCTTTCCTTAAAATATTTTGATCATAGTAAATAACAAAGTCACCAATACTAAATTCATTGTTACAATCTTGACTTCGTATGTTATGTTTTTAATGACTAAAGACTTGTACAAATAATAAGTTGAAATGGAACAAGTCAAGTCTGTAGTTAATAACCTCGAACTGAAGGATGATGTATTCGATATGTCTTCAGGTCTTCATGAGTGTTAGAGCATTGCTCTTGAACCCACCAAGCGTTGGTATGTGAAGTTTGGTTTTCAATTTTAGCGTTAAAACTCGAGTTGCTTGAGCAGATTACTAAAGTCAATTTTGTTAGGTTAGGCTAGGAACATAAGAATGTTGAGAATTTCTCTACTTAATCATGAAGACATATTGAAGACAAAACGAAGACATCATCCTTCAGTTCGAGGTTACTTGACTTGTTCCATTTCAACCTATCATTGTACAAGTCTTTATTCATATTGAAAACATCACGTATGAAGTTAAGTTTGTTACAATGACTTTGGTATTGGTGACTTGGTCATTAAAGTATAATCAAAGTATCAAGAGGAAAGATATACTAAGTTGCTTCGATAACTTAAGTAAATGGAGTTACGAAGTATAGTTTACCTATGGAATTCATGTTTATGACATTGAACTAATTGGTAACTTGTTATTATTTAGTGTGTTGAACTTCCAGGAGAATCCGTACCTTAATAAATATGTTTGAAAGCAATTTCAGAAACATAGTTTAAGGAAGTAGACTTGTTAAACTTGTTTTGCAGTTGAAAAAGAGAATCAGGACCATTCCCAGGATCGATCCCTGATGGGAAGGATTGACCCCAGGACCGATCCTAACTTTTATATTTTTGATTGGTATGTTATCTTCACGGGTTTTTGCAGACATCGAAACATATACGAGTTAAATTATTCATAAATATCGATATAATGTTTGAACTTGTGCTAAAATCTAATTTCTTAATGTTCAAGTATACTCCTTTGATACTCAAGGAAAGATTTTATATTATAAATTTTTCAATATCATTTATGGTATCAACATTATATGCTTTACGTTCTCAAAGGTTAGAATATCTCTAGTTGTTATATTAGTAAAATACATGGTTGCGTGCTAGCTAATCTTAGTTGTCATACTATGAGAGAAATCGATTATGAGTTGGAAATTACTTGGTATTTGCTAATTTCGGGAATATACTTTTATTGCATGTCTTTAGAATTTTCGAAATTGGTAAATGGTATTTCCAAACAATGCCTTGGTCATAACGCTATAAATAAGGAGTCTTGTATTCTTACAAGCTCATCCCAAAACACATCTTTTGTCGTGTCTAAAAGACAACTTGAAAGATATGGGAGTAATTTAAATAGGTGAAACATCTTGCGTTGCCTTTTGTTTAAAGTCTTCTTTGGGATCAAGAAGCCTCTAGTTAATTTTACCGCTGGTGGAAGGCTAGATTGTTATTTAGTTTTTTTAATTATTTTTTATGAATTAACGGTGTAGTTATCTTCGATAGATTAAACTTGTTTATTCTATGGTCCTTCTCTTGTGATATAAGGCCACTTAAGTTTGTTTGAGGATTTGACTATCACAGATCTAAGTGATTCTAGATATTTATGATAGATCTATTGATTTGTCGTTGTTAGCAGGCTCTGTTTTGTATGAAAAATCAATAGAGGAGTCAAGTTGTTTGCAACAGTTATTTTAATAATTAAATCGAAGACTGGGGACGTTGAAGATTTGAAGACCTTTTCTTTTCTTTTTTGATCTTTGTGTAACTTTTTGTGATTTGATTCTTTGGGATTGCCAAGTGGTTTATTCGATAAGCATCAGTCTTGTGAGATCTGAAAGTAGTTTGTTTTTACAAATATAAACCTTGTAATCAAGATTGATTATTTATAATTATTGTCTTGATTGATCTCTTAACCATGGAGTTTCAGATCTGGTATATCATTGGATTACAGATTTTAAACGAAAAAACCTTAACTTTGCTTTTATCATATACTTTAGTATTATGATTGGGAAGTAAGTTTAGTTACCAAACCTATTTTATCCTTTACAGTTTGGAATACAATCCAAAGAAATCTTGTTTTACCAGTTGGAAGATTGGTAGCAGAAGTTTTTTTATAATCATTCAGGTAATCTACTAGATCTATTCCTATAAGAGAACATATGTTCTGCTAGGATATCTAATATTCTAACAGCTATAGAAAATGGAAGTTCTTTTAGATGTTTCAAAAAAGAATTACTGATGAAGCTGGGTAACAAGGGTTTATATTGCTTGGTCTCAACTACATGAGGTTGTACTCTAGGTATTATGTACCGGCTTAATTCATTGAGTATTTAAATCTGGACTAGGTCCTGGGGTTATTTTACAAGATTGTAGTTTTCCTCGTAAACAAAATTATGGTGTGTGATTTACTTTATTTATGCATTATAATTTTTTTATTATAATTAAAATAAATATATTTGTACGTTAACCAAACCTTGATTGATCTTATGGTTAGTTCAGGATTGAACTTTGATTATATCAAGGTCACCTTACTTATTTAGTATTCACGGTTTCGTTTAAGATAATAAAAAGGTGTGTCTGCTTAGGTTGATACAAAATTGATTGTGGTATACTAGGTACCCTCGTCTTTTTAGTTAGTATCAGAGAGAAGAAAACACAAGAAATACCTAATAGTCTGTGTTTGGAGCGATCAAACC
This sequence comes from Papaver californicum, assembly GCA_023531435.1. Classification (NCBI taxonomy): domain Eukaryota; kingdom Viridiplantae; phylum Streptophyta; class Magnoliopsida; order Ranunculales; family Papaveraceae; genus Papaver; species Papaver californicum. Next base: position 932,890 of record JAJJMC010012129.1, read on the forward strand.
TACAGACATGAACTCGAGTTGTTTCCAATCAAATTTTGTTCACATACTGCCAGGGTTTGATGGTCTAAACTATTTGTGGTGGAAAATGGCAATGCAATCATTCCTTCTATCCAGTAACTTTAATACTTGGGTTTTAGTTATGGATGGATATGAACACCCAAATTTCTTGTCAACAACTCAACTACCGAGTTTAGATTAAAGGAACTGAGAAAGTTCAACAAAGAGGAAGAATTGCTTGGAAAACAAAATTCTGATAGGTTAAATGTCATTATCAAAGTTATATTTCAAAACCTCTATCATCATATAACCACATGTACGATATTAAAAGAGGCTTTGGATATTCTTAATACCGTTTTTGAATAGAATACATCTGAAAAGGAAGTCAGGCTTCAAACCCTATCTTCTCAATGGGAAAACCTTCGTATGAGTGAAGAAGACACCTTTGATGAATTTAACCAAAAAAATTCTAAAATAGTGAATATACCTCATTTGCGTTAGGAAAAGTTATTCCAGAAAAGAATATTGTGTATAAAATTCTAACATCTTTACCATCAAGATACGAATCCAAGAAGCATGTCATCACAGAAGCAAACGATCTTTCCACACAATCGAAAAGCTTTCTAGTTGGTAAGTTAAAGATCTTTGACCATGAATACCAATCTAAAAATGAATGGTATAACCCTTAAAGCTATGACTAATATTGTTTCTCCAGCAGAGAATTCTTTTAAAAAATGGAGTGAGAATTGTTGTGACAAGGCATCCATACGAGAATTTAGAAAATTCTTAATAAAAAGGAAAAACAGACCGTCTAAAGATACATCTTCTCATTCTCGTAAGATCTAAAATAATCTTGAACGTACCAATGATCAGAAGGAAAATGTATTCACTCCAATTTTCGAATGTGCATCTGAAAAATATACCGATGACAACACAAAAGATGCTTTGAAGAAATAAAGCTCAGCTGAGAAACCAAAGTTAGTAACGGTAGAACGTGATAGACTTCAAATAGAGATCGAAATGTTGAGACAGGTTATCGAGACTAGTGATAAAAATGATATTCTTAAGATACTTGATTGTTACAGAAATCAAATATTTGAAGGTCATGGTAATGAATTAAAACTCCATACAGAGATAGAAAACCTGTAGAACATTGAGATAAATAAGTATATTGAATATGGGCAAGAAAATATCAACTTTAAATTGAACAACTTAAGGTTGATGATCTAGTTAATTCTTTTTGAACGATCAAAGTGTTGGAAGACGATAAAATGAGACTAAAACAGTTCAAAATAATAACATAAACCAATTGGACACAATGTTGGAAACAACTAGAGTTCATCATGACACACAAGGATTGGGCTGTAAAGGTATACAAACTCTTAATGCTAAAAAAGAGACAAAATTTATAAAGCCTAAAAACTATGCTAAAACGATTGCTTCTAAAGTTGCCACAAAAGAATGCTCTTACACAAATAAAAAACGTGCAACACCTTCACCTTCATCAAATTATGGGAGACATGAAACCCATCGATCTCCAATACAAGTGGATCCCCAACAAGGTAACATTAAGCATCACGTTTCTTATGTTACTAAGCATTATTTTTATTATGGAAATAAAGGACACTCTCAAAGGGGATGTAGATTCCGTAAAAAGAAGGAGAAACCATTTATGAAATCCAAGATGCACTTGTTTTTGCTTCAACTGAATTGGCCAAATATATTACGAACAATAAGAATGCTTCCGTTTAATAATGCATGTCTTTATTATCCAAAATTTAGGTAAAAGAATTATTATAATGATGGACCAAGGTTTTCCTATCAACACTCATCAAAGTTCTCTTATAATCATCCATATGATAATAAGAGAAACAACTTTGTAAGTGCAAAGACAAGATTTGATGTTCCTTATTGGAGAAAACTTGACTTACAAAGGGTAAAAGAAAATGTTCAGACATCTCTTTCAATTAAATCTCCATAGAATTCCCTCTTTGTTATTCCAAAAGTAAATATAAAGTATAGAAGGAAGAAGAACTTTGAGAATTTTTAATTTTCAGGTGGTTCTGGTTCCTTGACATATTGTAAGCAAGATAAGACTCGCCCCAATACAACCTGATTGTGTTGGTAAGTGCATCCTCATCAAGTATGCTTATGGATGGTTATAAAGCACATGACTTCTTATACGTATAACTCTTGATTTGAGGTTTAAAACGAGCCAAGAGTCACTCAATTCGCACACTGTATGAGAAAGTTATGTCAAAAACAGTATTTGGTGCTAATCCGACCTAAAGTTCGGTCCCGGGATCGATCCTAGGACCGGTCCTAGATTTGGGATCGGTCTCGGATATGGTTCTGAATCCACACGAAAAGAGTGTAAAACTGTTTTACTTAGAACTTCTTTGTCTGAGCTCGGAGTGACCTCATTCTTTTTGCATTGGATTCGTATTTTCATTCCCTATATGATAAAGGTGATTGAAATATTGGATTCTCAGTTAAATTTTTATGGTGTATTGTGTATGAGTTCGGGAGATAAACTGTAGTGTTTCAGTCTCATATATTAACTTAATTTCTTATGATTAATGACTTTTGAGTATAGCTAATATTCGGATCATATCCTTGTGATTGATACTTAAAGATCATAAGAAAGTTGTAATGGTTTATCTCATATGTGAGTCACAATATTAATAATCTATTATGATCTGATTATCTTGGTATTCGTGTGAGTTTGTGTTCGGTTTTAGTCTATCTCGTGGCAGGTAAGGACTAAGATCATGTTTTGACCTTTGTCCGGTAAAGGTTATCTTTGTGTTGTTCTCTTGTTGCATCAAGTAATAACAAACACATGGGGAGATTTATATTAGTGAACTTGTTCTTAATGATATATCTTTATGGGGAGTGTCGTTATGGAAATTGGAAGAAGAATTATTTCAGATACTGATGAGTAACTAAATCGATTTCGATTTTAGTTACGTTTTTCGAAACTAGGGAAACATTACTCTGGTTAATCGATTTCCTGATAAGTATATCTTAGCAGACTTATCAAAGATATTATGTTGGACCCCCCGATTAGACTCTTATAGGTTGAAACGAGTTCTTATGAACTTGTGAAGTTCTTTCGAAATACTTGTATCGTTTTTCGGAGTTTTGTCATTTTTTATGACAAAAAGGGGGTGAAATATATAGAGTATAGAGTGATTCCAATCACTTGAGTAAGAAAATATGTGTTATAAAAAGTATATATCTAACAGAAAAGAGATAAATTATTGATTAAGGGAGAGAAACATATCATGTTGTGTAGTCCTTACATATGACAGAATAAAATAACAGTATATTACTTGTTATTCAGATGCTTCAACAATGATACTATTTTGAATATTTGCATATCAGATTGGTTGTTGAAACTAGGATCAATCCTATGAAGATAGAATTAAGAGATTGTTATGTTATGTAATTATTCTATTGATTCTTGTATTCTCTATATGTAAAGAGTTTTTCCACTAAAATTGACAAAGGGGGAGATTGTTAGAACACTTCTTGGTTGAACCCACCAAGCATTGGTATGTCAAGTTTAGTTCCAAACTCGATTCGCTTGAGTAGATTACTAAAGTCAACTTCGTTAGGTTAGACTAGGAACATAGAAATATTGAGACTTTCTCTAGTTACTCATGATGACCTGAATTTATATCGAATACATCATCTTTCAGTTCGAGGTTAGTAACTACACACTTTACTTGTTTTAATTCTATTTATTGTTCGTACAATATTTATTCATTGAAAACCTTATATACGAAGTTAAGTTTATTACAATGAATTTTCTATTGGTGACTTGGACACTATACTGTGATCAAAATTTCAAAAGGAAAGATATACAATAGGTGCTTCGAAAACTTAAGTATATGGAGTTAAGAAGTATGGTTTATTAATGGACTTCGTGTTTACGACATTGCACTAACTTGTTATTGTTTAGTGTGTTTAACTTCCAGGTGAATCCATACCTTAATAAATTATATTTTTGAAAGCAATTTAAGAAACATAGTTTAAGGAAGTATACTGGTGAAATTTGTTTCCTAGTTGGAAAATAGATTTAGGACCAGCCCCTAGAGAAAAACCGATACCAGGAACATTTTGGATCATAGGATCAATCCCTAATGGGAAGGATCAATTCCAAGACCGATCCCAGGACCGATCCTGACTGTATTTAACCTGACTTTTACATTTTCAAGTGGTCTGTTATCTTCACGGGTTTTTCAGACATCGAGATTTATATGAGTTAGATTAGAATGTTCATTAATGTCGATATAATGTTTGAACATGTCCTAAACTCTAATTCTTAATGTTCAAATATACTCCTTTGATACTCAATGCAAGATCCTATAATATCGTTTTATCATTTATTGTATTGAGATTATATGCTTTCCATTCCAAGAGGTTTGCTTATCTCTATTTTATATATTAGTAAAGTACATGGTCATGTGCTAACTAATTTTAGTTGTCATACTTTGGAAATTACTTGGAATTTGTTAATTTCAGAAATATATTTTTATTGCATATCTTTAGAATTTTCGAAATTGGTAAATGGTATTTCCAAACAGTTCCTTGGTCATAACACTATAAATAGGGAGTCTTGTATTCTTAAAAACTCAACTCAGAACACATGTTTTGTCTTGTGGAATACAATCCAACGGAATCTTGTCTTACAAGTTGGAAAATTGGTAGTAATTTTTTTTGAAAATCATTCAAAAGATCTACTAGATGTATTCCTATGAAAGAACATATGTTTTAGTATGATATCTAATTTTCTAACGTGTGTAGAGAATGTAAGTTCTGCTAGATGTTTCAAAACATGAATATTGTTGAAGCTGAGTAACTAAGGTTTAGTTTGCTTGGTCTCAACTGCACGATGTTGTATTGTTGGTATTGTGTAGCGGCTTAATTCATTGAGTATTCAAATTTGGACTAGGTCCCGTGGTTTTTCTATACGATTGTAGTTTTCCTCGTTAATAAAATTCTGGTGTGTGATTTACTTTATTTCCACATTATTATTGTCTTTGTTATAATTAAAGTAAATACATTTAAACGTCAATTACATCTTGATTGATCATATAGTTAGTTCAGGATTGAACTTTGACTATATCAAGGTCACCTTTGTTTGTTTAGTCTTTACGGTTTTATTAAAGATAACAAAAAGGTGTGTTTGCCTAGGTTGATGTACGAAATAGATTTTGGTTACTCGCTACCGTCGTCATTTCAATGAGTACTTTTTCTCGCTCTGACTTTCCTTTTTAGCACTGTCTCGTTAGTTTATGGTAAGTGTATATTTTTTCTATATTTTAAATGTTATTTCATGCTAGTATTTGCTCGATCTCTTGTGATTATTTTATATTACGTTTGTTTTTTTTATTTATCTTTTATTAGGTGGAATCATTCAAAAGAAGTGAACTGACACTTAATTGTGCAAGGAAAAAAGTGCTACAAAGGAAGAAGAGACAAAGACCAAGTATAACTCATTCAAATCCAGGATTTCTTCTCATAATCTTGAAGAGAACAAAAATATGAAGCCAACGGTGAAAGAATAAGGTCATTCCGAGTTTGTGTTAAGAAGTTATGAGCAAAACGGTAAAACCAACTTGAATTTGGTTTCTGTTGGGCTTTTTTGGGCCAGCGCGGGAAGAAAAAAAAAGGATGCGTTTTGGGCTTGCCTTGGACGTAAAGTGCTATTTTTGGAAGAATTTTGGGGTTTCTTTTGGGGAGAACTTGTATGACCACTACTCCTCGTCCTCTCAACTGTTCTGTAACTGTCCCACTACTTATTATCTTCTTGTTCGTGGATGTGTTGCCACAACGCATGATGTCGTAGACCACCAAACCAATACCCCAATGAGAATCCTCCCATGTGTTGTATTAGATATCTCGTAGAAATAATGAAGTCATGGACCACCACTATTTTGATTAGGTCAAGTCATTAACTTGCTAAGTTAGTGAGGCAAGTTACTCATTTCACTAAATTGATAATTAGACTGATCAACGTCGATTCTAGTAAGTTTAATGGCCATGTATCATCTTAGAAGTGACATGGCATAAATTTGGGCCTTGGGAGTGTTTGAAGCCAAAATTACGCGAAAGTTCTCAAGGACCAGCCGTGGTGCATTCAGGAACTGGGCAAAAAGGCTTGGTGAAGAACCAATGCCCAAGTAGCGACGCTTCCTTGGAGATGCATCTGAAATTAGGTTGGCGTTGGCACTAGGCCAGTATGACGCGACCCTGGGGACGCGTCTGGAATTAGGTTGGCACTAGGACTAAGTTTGTGACGCATCCCCGGGGATTGTGGCGCGTTCTCGAGGACATTGTGCATTTTTTTATGGCGCGTCAAATAAAGATGGCTCATGAGTAGTGACGCGTCCTTAAACATGATACTAAAATGACATGTATTCTTAAGGAAAGGACGTCGAATCGTGATGTGTTCTTTGCGAACAGAGCATTAAGCTAGAATGCGTCTTCGAAGACCAAACATTAGCTATTTTCAGATTATATAAATTTTATTTGAACATCAATGCGCATTTGAGACAAGTTCAAGGAATTCATCTATAAAAATTATGCAACTTGAGACTAGTTCGATATGGCATGAATATTGTAAATATTAGAGAGACTACAGGATCAATACAGAGTGCTTGTAGTTATTTATAAAGACTGTATTCATTATTCTCTTACAGAATATAAGTGGAAACACAATATTTCATATTTTGATACAAAGCCAGAAATATGCGCATAAATTTGCACGGATATTTCTATGTTTCTGTTGTTAGGCAGAGGGCGATTTTACAATTCTGGACTTGGTCAAAAAACCACCATCTACATTAAGTCCCCTGCTTAGTGAGGAACAATTATGTTGCACAGTAAGCACTAAATGGTGACAATATGCTCTTTAACAATTATATGTAATCGGAATTTTAAAAGTGGAGGAAGATGTACTTAGCTTCTGTTTCCGGGTAAGAAGTATGTCCCTTAGCATTAACCCTAGTTAGGGTTAATAGATGTTCATGTTCTCGTCAGGAAAACTAGCCCGTGAGCATGGAGAAAGTATTATAGCGGTGGATGTCTTTGAGTCTTTTTAGCATGCTTATATATGTATGTACTCTTCCCTTCCAATTCGTGGCACTAGTTTTTTTGTTTTTTTATCGTGAACAGGCCTGCTTAGGCCTAAAGAGAGGAATAAATCATCTTGGAAGCACTTTCAGGGACGCGCGCATTCAGTGAGAAGGTCGTTTCGTTCAGCAACGAATGAGAATTAGTGCGTACTTGTCCCTAGCAACGAGCAAGAATCAGTTCGTATTTGTACCTTGCAGCGTGTGTCAGTTTGGTACTCGTCCAAGGTAGTGAGAGTTGGTCGTGTTTTCTTGAGCATGCATTGCTCGAACAAGGCAAATACTAGTGACTTGGTCGTGATCCCATTGTCCGGTAGAACTAAGGTTTCCCAATTTTTCTCACGTATCATATACATATTGTTACGCATATATATCTTGATAATACTGAGAGTATCACATTCCTTTTTCTTTAGAAAACCCTAGTTTCACTATTGTTCTTCTGAGGCGGAGTGATCTTCAACGGTAACTGTAACAACACTAGTAAGCTTAATCTGGTAAGTTAATTCTTTTGTAATTCTCTTCTCTATTTCTTAGGTGTTATTTTGCTTGTCGATATTGTAACTCTCGTCTTGTTGCTTATGTCTCAAATATATCATGACATTTCCTGATCGAAATTATGATTCTGATTCTTCGAGTAAGAAAACAAGCCACATAAGAAAAAAGGTGAAAGTGACTCCTCATCACGAAGTATAGTCTAAAATCAATAGTTTTTTGGGTAAAGTCACAAAGCTTGTATGAGCCACGCCTCTTAATCACCTGAGGGTGGTATGTGAACATGCTCTTGATCTTACATTCGTGATCAATGTTGAAGAAGAATCTAGACGTCGAGAAAAGTTGGAGAGTAAAAAGGCTGAGGATGAAGAACTCCATGCTTACATACAGAAGCCCGAATGATTCGCGAGGATTGAAGAAACATAGCGTATAGAGCGAGGTATCGTCCTTATGGCATAGCCTCAAATTATGATACATATGAGTATCCTTCTGACTGAGAATATGTGGAGCATGAGCCTGAGCCATTCTCTATAAACGTAAGACTAAAGCGAGTAGTTCAAGCTGATCGTGAAGTTGTGTATGCGGAGGATGTTTATCATGAAAAGCGTATGGGTTATATTGTCCTTGCAGATGATAAGGATTCTGAAGAAGACTCGGAGGACTCAATAGTAAAATTCAGGAAGTATCTAGGATAATTCTGACAGTTTTCGGATGTGATGTCGCTCACCGTTTTGGCCTAACTCTTAGCTCGTTTGTACGATTAATGCACCCTTTTAGTATGTTTCAGTAGAAATCCATACAAAACTTTTTACATATGACTCATGCTCAGATTCATTACCAATTTTCGTCAGCTTTAGAGTTTCCAAGAAGCAGTGTAAAACTATTTTCTGACGCAATTTCGTGAAACACCTTACAATGACTTTGGACCATATGATACCTCGAATATCATTCTATAACTAGTGTATATGTTATTTGTGAGTAGGTATATTTTGTTTTATGATCCATGCTCAAATATTTGTGTTTGATATGTTCTGATCTAATGTGCCTGTAACCTCTCTACTTTTAGGAGTAAATGACTGAAGAAATAGAGATGAAATAACTAATGAGAAGGTGGGGATTACCAGGAATTGTAATATTGATATCATTCCTCTTCCAATTTAGAATCATGGGGTGAGCCTTTCTTGACGCATCCTCCAAGTATGACATTCCATATGATAGTGCAATTCAGTAGTGTCACAGAGCCGTAATAATTGATTGTCTGCGATACAAGTGTTGACTTTTTATTCTGACATGACTCTTTTATATGTGTACATTCCTAACTTGAGTGGAACTGTAAAACCCATGGGAGGGTTGAAAGTAGAGTGAGGGAAGTACGCTTCTGAGAGGACCGAGCTAGCTTTCAAATGTTTATTTGAATTTGGATCTTTGTGTATTTCAGAAGATTTGATTTGATTTTTTTTATGAGTGAGTTTTGATAGGATATTCACAAATATTCTCTTTTCGGAACAATAATATTATTATTCGATTAATGAAATTGACATCCTAAGGAATCCTATAGTGATACTTGTAGGCATTTTAGAGGAATTGTAAATACTACATGAAAATAGGGAAATAAAGGTGATACCAGAGTGTTCAGGCATCGAAATCCTTGAGCCATTTGTCGTGAATAACTGATGCAAAAGGTTCATCCTTTGTAGTGATCAACCTATGGTAACGCCGATATTAGCCCACAAAATTTTGTATGGTCTTTCCCAGTTGGAGGAGCGGCGGCGTCTTGATGCTTTAAGGACCAAATCCCCTACCCGGAAAGTGTTTGGTTTGATCTCTTTGGCCATGTAGATCTTCTGTTCGTATGGCCGAACCTCTTCTTTAATATTTCTGGGGTCATCTATGAGGGATAATATCTTCGAGAACTCTGGTGGTTCATAAAAGGTGGGAATGGTCTCTATCCATCTGTTGAAGTACAAGGATGGAGTAGTAACCTATTCATAACGACATGCTAAGGCACAATCAACTTTTCCAGTAAAGCCCAGTCCCTAGTCTTGCGATAAATGAGGATGATTCAAGGATAAGGAAGCAATTGAGTAAGAGCTACTCGAGTACGGTACCTATTAACATAAGATGATTCAATCCCAGTTGATGTTTGGTTCCCTTTCATGGCTTTGAGCAGTTGATATTCCTCTAGGTACATGGGTGAGTCCTCATCAACGTTGTGTCTGTCTTCAGGAGGAGGTCCCTTAACTCGAGATGGAATTACCGACGAGGTTCTCAGGCGATATGCTGATTGTTGAAGCCACGCACGTCCCAGGGTCATATCATAATTGAGCTTTTCCTCGACGATATAAAATTTGGTGCTTATTTGGGTAACTTCTAGGGTCTCTGATTGTCGTTGGTGAGCGTGTAACCTCTTGTCGAGTAATCCCTTCTTCCTTGAGAGTTTTGACGGTGATAACATTGGCATCCATGCCAACATAGACCAATGTAATTCTAAATTCAACATCTTTGAGATGCGCAGTGGCTAAGAGTCCCCGATCATGCCTTGCATTTTTCTTGTAGACCATTTCCTCCAGGGGAGGCTTGACTTGAACACGATTATCTTCAGTTAAGGGTGGCAAGCGTTTGCCAGATACAACTCGATTAAGAGCAGTAAAAACATATTTATGTTGATATTTTGAGAAGTGAAGAAGCTCACACATGCGCTCCATCAAGGATTGAATTGTTCAGTTGATTGGATCTCCAGAGAGGGTGAAAATTCTAACAGGAAGGGAATTCTTGTGGATACCCTCGGTCCCCAGTTGCAACTCTCCTGACTCTATCTTTTCTTTGAAGATTCATCTCAGACGATTGCATTAACCGGTGGGGTGATTGACGAACCGAAAGAAGCGATAATATTTTGGATCTAACATTTCCTGCAGAGTCGGTGGGTGTCGCATAGGCGGGAGCTTGATGACCCCATCTTGTACCCACACTTCTAGTAATTAAAGGACTTCTTCCATATGAAATGGAAAATATGGACAAGCTAGGTATGAATTTATATCTTTTTTTTTGTTGATGTTATAGCTGATGTTGATGTCGTGGCGCTTTAGGAACATCTTGGGATCGAGTTAATTGGTGGGATGGTGTTAGGTTTGTGGCTGGAGTTAAAATGAGGCGCTTAGTTTGTGGCTCTTGCTGAGATGGAGATTTTTTCTTTTGGCCCCTTCATTTCTAACAACACTTATTGATGGTTGAATGGTATACTGCTTGTTGATCAGTCGTCGACTCCCACGGGTATCTCCATGACTTTCTTTTCTTGATGGTCTTGTTCTTTCCAGCAGGGCAGGAGCAGTTGTTGTCGATCGTTTCGCGGCTTCGTGTAACTCAGAGAAGGTATGAAAGCGTAAATTTTCTAAAAGAGCACGATAGACAAGAATCATACCATTGATACGAAGTTCTACCAATTGATGCTCTGTCACATTTGGATCATGACAATCCAGCGCTTGAATCCTGGATCTCTTCACGTAGTCATTGGGATGCTTATTAGACATCCATCCCAGGTCTGACAGGGTGATTTCTCAGAGACGAAGAAGTATTTCTTGTAGAAGACGCTGACCATATCTCCCCATCCAGAAATGTTATTGGGAGCAATGTTGTTGTACCAGATGTAGGCTCTTCCAGTGAGGGATTTTAAAAATTCTTTGAGACGTAGCATATGATTATATTCATGTTCTCCGAGTGATTCTAAGAATCGTGAATCATGAGACATGTTCACGAGCATTCCCAGTTTCATCGTACAATGAGAAAGTAGGATAAATAGTATCTCTTTGGCAGTGGGATCCTCTGAACTTCAGGTGGGTAAGGAGGATGGTGCTGATAAAGTGAGGATGAGTCTTCCTTACCATGATTTAGTAAAATTCTTTCGAGATCTTCGCGAGTGAAAAAAATGGATTGTTGGCTCCTCGGCGTTGGACGATCAGTGATGACATAAACTTCATCGTCCCTTTGAGTCCTTGACGTCCCAGTATCAATGGCCATTGTAAGGTTGGTCCTGGTTTGGTTTGTCAGGCGATATCGTTGTTCTTGAGAGATTTGCTCTATTAGGGACTCGTTACAAGCGAGTACCTCTTTCTGATTGGTAGCCATGTTTTCTTGTATTCTGGCAAGAACCTCTTGTGTCTGCATCAGATCGACAATGATGAACGACCTTTGAATATTCATGGCGTTTTCAGAAGTCGTGTCACCAGGAGAAGGTGTGGTGGTGGCGTCAGTAGCAACGTTGGTGTGAGGAGGGTCAGGGGTGACCCCATAGCCGCTGCAACCAGAATTACCGCAAACCGACAATAGGAGTTGTAACTTCTTCAGGCCTAAGATCCACCATTTTTAATGATTGAAAACTGACTTTTGTAATTGAGAGGTTGATCTCTGCTATGGTTGCCAATTTTTTTAAGGCGAAAACAAATATACAACAAAAGAGTACTTTCAGTAGGTTTTAGATATCATAATCGGACATGACAAGCCTAAACCAAGAAATAGTCGTTCAAGTCCTTCTTCGGTTACAAAGGTAGAGACGGTGGGATGATCTTAGGGGAGGAAGCAAAGAAGATTGAGAAATCACTATGTGATGAAAAATGGTAGTGTGTGGTTTTAAGAATGGATTATCTCTGGGATGGATCTCTTATTCTGTCTTAGTTCCTTGGTTTAAGTTGGCGCTGCACTAGGCCAGTGCCAAAGTTTGTGACGCGTCTGAAATTGGGTTGGCATTGGCACTAGGCCAACGCCGAGGATTGTGGCGCGTTCTCGAGGATGTTGTGCATTTTTATTATGGCGCGTCCAATAAAGATAGCGCATGAGCAGTGATGCATCCTTAAGCATAATGCTAAAATGACATGTATTCTTAAGGACCAGACGTAGAATCGCGATGTGTTCTTTGCGAACAAGGCATTAAGCTAGAATGTATCTTCGAAGACCAGACATTATCTATTTTTAGAATATATAGATATTATTTGAACATCAATGCACATTCGAGACAAGTTCAAGGAATTCATCTATGAGAATTATGAAACTTGAGACTAGTTCAATATGGTATGAATATTGTAAATATTAGAAAAACTACGGGATCAATACAGAATGTCTGTAGTTATTTGTAAAAATTGTATTCTTTATTCTCTTGCAGAATATAAGTGGAAACACAATATTTCGTATTTTGATACAAAGCCAGAAATATCGTAGAAATTTGCACGGATATTTCTATGTTTTTGCTGTTAGGCAGAAGGCGATTTTATAATTATAGCCCTGGTAAAAAAAACACCATCTACACTTATGCTAACGTTTTTGTGAAACTGTTATTAGAATTGTTGATCGTTGACTCGGTGGATCCCATATTTTTTAAATTGGTTGTATATGGGCGACTAGAAAGTCAGGCTAAGGATGTTAAACTAAACGCTTAATGAGAGGCAACCCATTGGTTTTGTATTTCAATATCTTTTATTTTTAGTTTTTATTGTTTGCATATCATATTTGCATTCTCATGTTTAATTTCATAGAGTCCTACATCCATAATGAAGAAAATTTTGACGAGAAATTTTTCGTCAGAAAAATTGTGACCATGAGACCATTGGATGAAACGTCTCTAGAGACTTCGCTCGGAGTCCGATTTGAGTGATTAACCTCAACTTTAGAAGCGAAAAGACTCACCTTTCGTTTTCAAAAAGAAAATCTGAATTTGGAGTCAGTTCGGTAGGAGCGATTTTCCTGGTAAATTCAGTTTCGGATTTTTTTCATAAATTTTTCAGATTTCATGTCAGTCAGTTCAGAGGCTATAAATGTTATATCAATTATCGAAACACTATGCCCTTTTGAAACGTCATAGAAAAGACTTAGGTGAACAACTTTTGTTAAGGAAGTTTTTCCAAATTCCTTACCAATATGTACAATTTTCAGGGTTAGTATGATGTTGTGTCAGAATTAAGAAATTTCGGTTTTAAACATTAAGGACAATGTGAAGTTTAAGTGTGAGGGAGTATTTAGCATATAGATTTTTCAGATTTTAGTTAGATTTTACTTTTGTATGTAAATTTTTTCAAACTTTCGTATATATTTGCTTGAACCTCCAATTTTAAGAAATTTTAGAGTCACGTAGTATACTTTCAGCTAAGTTTACATGCAAAGTTCTTATCGAATAACTGAATTTAGAAATCTTAGAGAATGACATTCAGGTTTCTTAGTCATTGAGAAAGATATCGTGATGAACTTAACCATGCCGGTGGAAAATTATATGCAGAAGGAAGGAAGTATTAAAGAGCTAATCTTTCATTAGTGGAGACTACCCATAAAAAAATAAGAGTGAGGCACCAAACCTTCAACATATATTTTCCATCGAGAGTGTTTCATCTGTGCAAATTCCGGGTAGAATGATGAGCTACTCAAACTCACACCCCTTTAGCACTTTGTGATCTCTTGAGTGCTAATTCTATCAATCATGAGGATGACACCAGAATTGCGAACTAGCCTCATCTTGTAGTTTGATTTACAGTTGACACCATTTCCTTTCTTTCAACAACAACAAGTCAATAGAAACATCATCATCAACAACAAGCGGAGAATCATAAATTTGAAGAAAGTTGAAGACGTTCAAGGTTTACAAGCAACAACACAAGGAGCGGAATTCTATATCTAAGTTGAAGACTAAGTACAAGAGCGAAATCAAAAGAAGTGAATTTTTTTGAAGTTTATGATACCGAGACGATACAAGTTGTGAAGAATCAAGTGGTTAAGTCTTTCTCCCAAGACCATATTAGTTTTATTGAATTTTTGTTAGTTTGTATTTCAATTTAGCGGGAAAAAAAGAAAAAATATTTTTAAAAAAAGAAGTATTGCTTTAGTGTTATTTCTTTTCCTATTCATTCAATAAGGCCGTGGGGAAAATAAATTTATAAATAAATTTCAAGCAACAAGAAATTGAAGAAAAGAGTTATAATTTGTCAAATTTTACAAAATTCAAGAGTTCATTATTGAAGCCGAAGCCGAAGACGTTTCTATTGGACGCTGGAGAGTGGTGCTGATTGTCGATTGGATGAGAAGGTGAGTCAGCATCCCTATCCTCGCATATGATTTGATTTCATTTCTTAGAGATCATCAGAAATAAATATAAAAGAGAAGTTTTTCAAAAAAAAAAAAAGTTTTAACGACACTATTTAACGTATGCGAGTTCTCTATCTTCACTCCTGCTTGCACGCATGTGTGACCCATTTCTATCGTCTTACGAGTGTCAATATCATGAAATCCTATTTGTGAGGCAGAAGTCGAGGCGAAATGCTTATTTATTACTCTCGGGGCTAAATTCTTTCATATGGCATTGGTTTAACATATTACACCATATTTGTTAACAATTAAGCATGAGAATAGTGTTCTTTGGTATTTCAAACTTCTTATTATTAGTGTACATAAAATTTATGTCCTCATAGCTCTTTGGATGTTTGTGATTTTGGGATACTAAAAAGTTGGAGTAGGTTGTGTGGGTATACCTCTTGTAAACCCTCACAAGACTATAACTCGTCCACTAGGGATGCTTAGGAGTTTAAAGACTTATTACACATGCTAAGTGTAACCGAGATTCCCTCGAAAGTGAGTTAGGTTAGTTTAGGATATATAGTTTGCTCGGGAACTAGAAAAAGATAAGTGAGGGGGAATTTGATAAGTGTATATTTTCTCTATATTTTGATTGTTATTTCATGCTAGTATTTGCATGATCTCTTGTGAATTATTGTATATTACGTTTGTTTTCGTTTATTTATCTTTTATTAGGTGGAATCATCCAAAAGAAGTGAATTGACACTTAATTGTGCAAGGAAAAAATTGCTACAAAAGAAGAAGGGACAAAGACCAAATATAACTCGTTCAAATCCAGGATTTTTTCATATCATATTGAAGGGAACGAAAATACTAAGCCAACTACAAAAGAATGAGGTCATTCCGAGTTCGTATGAAGAATTTATGAGCAAAACAGTAAAACCAACTTGTATTTGGTTTCTGTTGTGCCTTTTTTGGGCCTGCGCGGGAAGAAAAAGAAAGATGCGTTTTGGGTTTGCCTAGGACGTAAAGAGCTATATTTGGACGAATTTTGGTTTTTTTTTCGGACTTCTGAATTGAGGAAACTTTCTCCCAATAGGTTTCCAAACCCTAAAAAGAGAAGCTACTTGAGATCCAAGTATTGGAGGCTACAAAAGAAGACACCTACGGATTAAACAAGGAATCATATCATCTAGTTCTCGTACTACAATTCACAAACCTAGGATTTACCCCTTTAGGGGGAAACTATTATTCTTCTTCTTTGAAATATTAGCTACTTTTATTGATTATGGATGAATCCAATGTTCTAGACAAGAAGCTTTATCAGTTATAAAAATTTATTTGGAGTTTTTTAATCATTGTCGTTTGTTTTCACTATATATAAGATTTATGATTGATTTCTAGATTGTTCAAGTGTACAATTAGATTAATCCATTGATCATTCTAATGCTAGTAGAGAGTTGAGCGATCCGTAATTATCGAGCATACAAGTAGAGAACGCGAGACCTTGTAGAGAAATTCCGTGTGAAGACAACACTAGTAAGCAAACCGAAATTATGCAATTGGTGTTAGGATCAACCTAAATTCATAAACCCTAATGCATTCGACTGGGTTACACCTTGAGAGATTATTCTTGGTGGTTCAGATGGATATAATTTGTAAGTCGAGCGCTTCCGTATCCAGCGACACAAGAAGTTTTGGGGATATCTAAGCGTACCTGTTATCTTACGGTTGGTGATGAATGATTCTAACGAGAGATAGATAAGTATACTAATTCAGTCAACGTTTGGTAACGACGAATGAATCCCTAATCATCTTATCTTCTTCTTATTATTCTTTTTAATTGCTTCAAACAACCAATCCCCCTAGTATTTCTTTTTTATTATAGTTTTACTAATATAAATAACATCTCCATTACACAGCTCTTTGTGAGAACAATTCTTACTACCGTTATATTACTAGTTAATTAGTGAGAAATATATTAAGTAATTGTTGCACTTACAACACGTATCAGTTTCTCCATACGTAGAACAACATTTTCATTTTCCAGAATGTTGTATAAGTCAATCATCTTTTTATTCTCCTTAACTTTTTCTCCTCTTCCCACACATGTTTTTACCATGTTGATCAGAGATGTGATTTGACTTTTTTATTTTTATTTCAAATAACAAACATTTGATATCTACTTACAAATCATGAAAAAACCTTGAAAAACCATAAGAGACTAACATTATGTACAAGAATATAAAGAGATTTCTTGGGGTCCTTGATGAAAACTCTCTTGTCTCTTTGTATCACATAAGTTTGTGAAACGTTGAGGTACCACGCCATGTAATATCGAGATACCTCATCATTCGTATTTCCATACTTGTCCAAAACCATTATTTGGAACCTATTTTCTTCCCAATCCTAGGATCATGGTACAGGATCGTGAACAACCATAGTTCTGTCATCGTGAGACTTATATTTGACCTTGTTCAATGCACACTTATGTTGAGATATTTATTGAGGATCTGTTGTAGACAACCACATTATCACGCCACTCTTATCAGGTTGTACATTATGTTTCTTTGGGGTGAAACAAAGGTCCAAAATAACTTGGGTTGTACATGGCTCCGTTCGGTTCGATTTTTAGCCAAACCAGAACCGAAACCACACTACTCGGTTATTGGTTTGAATTACCAAAACCAAGCCATTAACAGTCAGTTTGGTTCTGAGCCTAACCTACTCGGTTTCTGTTTTAGCCAGTCGGTTCTGGTAAACTGATTACACACTCAAAATCATGTAACTAACAGTTCAAAAACAAAAACACAAAAAAGAGTAGAATTAAGTCAAATTCAAAAACATAAAAATTCTAGTATGATGTATATTCAATCCCAATCAAAAATATAAATATTCAAAAACTTAAACATTCCAATCTATGCTGACAGTGTCCAAATCCATGATGCATAAACATTCGAAATCTATATTGCATAAACATTCCAAATCCAAAACAAACAAGAAATGAGTTGTTTGCAGTTGAGAAATTCATAATCAAATTTCATCAACAAGCAATTAAACAAGTATAAGTAAGTGAACAAGCAATCAAGATTCAAGCATGTACAGTAAGAAGCAATTGAGAACTTAAGTATAATATCACTAAAATATACAATCATTCAATTCAATCTAGCATTCTTCCCAAGACCTATTCTTAGTCTGAAGAAATACAAGCAGTTCAAGCACTTAATCAAATAGCAACTCAAGCTGTCCTGAGTACCAAAATGGAATTTCTCAAGAAAAACAAGGGAAAGATTTATAATTAAAGTAAAAAAAGTAACAAAACTCAAAACAAAACAAAACCCAATTTATATCAGAGTATCAATGATAACAATTTTAACTAATTTTTAAAAACCCAAAAAAAACCCAATTTTATGAAACCCCAAGATTCAATTTTGTTAAGATTCAAGAAAAATGAAGTTTGAGTATAAAAGTAGAAGAATAATTCATATCTAATTAATTAATTATCACTAATTTCTCTATCTAGTTATTGATTTTTGATCAAAACTTACAAAACAATTGATCAAAATTTTTGGTATTTGCCATTCTTAGAGAAAAAAAAAGGAGAAGGTGGTGTTTTTCGTTGTACTGGTGGTGGTGGAGAAGAGTGGGGTTTGATGCAATGATACTGAACTTTAGGGTGGTGATGATGGTTCTCTAACGGAGGTGGTGTTGCTGCTGCACATGGAGAAGTAAAAACTTGTTAGATCGAGTGAAGACTATGAAGTAGAATAAAAAATAAAATGAATTATAAGGGAAAATGGACGGAAGGATTGGATTTTAAAAATTAATATCCTATGGATAATATAATCGGTTAACCTTTGGTTTATCGGTTCGGTTTTAGGTCAAACCAAAACTGAAACCATTAACCTCGGTTATTAACAATTTAAACCAAAAGTAAACCATTTGTAAATGGTTCGGTTCAGTTTTAGACTAATCGGTTTGGTTCGATTCGGTCTTCCCAGTTATCCGTTACCATGTACAACCCTAAAAATAACGTTGTTCTTGTTACCGAACATCTTTCCTTCAACTATTGCTTGTTTGTCAAAGACAACATCTTCTGTTGTCGAGTCATCCAATTGTGGTCTCCAATCTAGAAATTGCTTCTTTAAACTCTTCATACTACCATTGAAGAAGTATCGAATTCCTAAAAAAAAATTATCTCAATCCTTGTTCAGTTGGGCCCTTTCTGGAAATTTGGGAAGTGCAAGTATATCCACATCTATTTTGACAAAGGATTGTAAGTGAGATAATAAAATACTAAAAAAAATTATATATGTATATATATATATATATATGTGTGTATATATATACATATAATAATTAAACCACTTGAATTACCTGCAGTAGAGCCATATTTCCTATAATTTGTTTTTTTTTACCCTAGTCATCTTTCTCATTTATTTCAACAAGTATGAAAGACACCAATGCCCCAAGAGTAGACACGAACTTTGCTCAATAGTTCCATAAACTGTATATAGGTGGTGTTCACACGAGAACTGGAAAGATAAAAGATCCCAAGATGTAGAGAGTATATGTGGTGGTTGTAGCAGTGATACGCTTCTCAGTCAACTCATTTCTTTGATAAAATATGTCTGTTTTCTCGAATTGTGCCCTCAAGCTTTTAAGATGTAATATTTTCTTATTTTCAGCAAATACTAACATCTCCTACTTAGTCTTCTCCGCATTCCAACCGAAAACCCTCCAAGTAAAATCGTAATCTTCTTCAAACTAAGCTCACTCACGTAGTCGGGGCCTCTCATAGATTTACCTTATGTGTTGAGGCCTGTTATGAATTGCACATCATCTGGAGTTATTTTCATTTTGCCAAAAAGAAGATGCATAGTATCTGTTCCCGTAATATCTCTCACAAAAAAAAATAATAAGGGCACGGTTATATCCAACCACCGAATTACTTACCGCAGTTAATAACAATGGATTCTCTACAAGTTGGACGACATCAGGGGCATCTTTAAACAATGGTCATTTATTTTTACCCACTGACAACTGGTGTTTCAAAAGACACACGACATTGGTGTGATCATAAAAAACATATCGGTAGACAATAATCAAATAACTAACACTAGACATATAATAGATGATAACTTAAATAAAAGTTCGAGATATAGCATAAGGTTAATATACTTATTATGGTTGCATAGACGTTAACAGTCCAAGTGTGTTTATACCTCCATAACAACTCTCCTCCATCACCAGGTAACCCATAAGAAGGATTATTAAAGCCACAATGTAACATCAACCCAGGGGTTAGCAAGTGGCTCGTTTTCTTCCTCATGGGTCTATCTGTAGCGCTGGCCCACCTTATTGTTATTCTTCTTCGGCTTCACCTTCGCATTTTCTTCATTTTTCGCCTTGTTTTTTATTTGTTTTGTTATTTATCAGCTTCTTCTTCTTTTGGATGCTCCACTTAAATTCGTTCATGTATGGAGACCGATCTACTTCCACCTAGTGAGCCCCTAAAGTTTCTAGCCCTCAAATTTTGGCCTCCCTTTCCACGAGGTCCATACTCTCAAGAAAAGTAAAATCATGTTTCTTCTTTGATCTCTTTTTCATTTCCTTTTGCTTTCTCTTTTCACTAAAGAATATCCCAATATGCAATAAAAAACAATCAAACTAAAGTAACTCTAGGAATTCTAGTTATACAATTGGCCATCACGATACATCCACATCCACCGATAGCAAATATTGACTCTCTACAATCAGTTGATATAAATGTTCATATCAACCAATAATAGCCTAAAAAATCCAGATTTTTTATGCATTTTCTTGAAGATACAATCGGTCGATATAAACATTTATATTGGACGATTGATCTCTTAACATTTTAAGAAACAAAAATGCTCAATGTGGACAGTCACATCGCCCGATTGTAGCAAAAAAAAACAACAAAAATATGTGCATTTCCTTTAACCCGAATCGGCCGATATGAGTGTCCATATCAATTGTTTCTGTCTTGATGTTCTTCAACCAAGAAGAACATTAAATAATTGGTGGACGTGTATCTGCATATCAACCGAGGGACCCCGGAATCAGCTGTTGTTGACATTCATATTGACCGATTCCGGTTAAACACAAAAAAATTATTTTTGAAAAAAATTCAATTTTTGAATGTATGAATGAATCAAAATCCCAATTTATAGTCTGCTTGGATATAACATGAGAAGTTGATTTTTTACTTCTAGAAGTCGAAAAGCCAGAAGTCAGTTTGGGTATCGAATTTCAAAATGACTTCTAAAAGTCGAAAAGTTAACTTTTTGTTAAGCAAAATAGTTTTGCTTCTGACTTCTGCTTCTGGTATCCAAACGTGCTTAGGGCGTTTGGATACCACCTAAGAAGTTTCTTTTTGACTTCTGGAAGCAAAAAAGTCAGAAGTTAGTTTGGGTATGTAATTTTGAAATGACTTCTAGAAGCAAAAAAGTTAACTTTTTGTGAAGCACAAACATTTTGCTTCTGACTTCTGCTTCTGGTATCCAAACACCCTAAGAGAAATAGGTTGATAGAAAAGTACCTGATTCTTGCCATTTCTTCTCTTTGTGTTGTGCTCATAATTTTTTCTTCTTCGGATTCAGTTTCTTCTTTAATTTTTGGAACTGGATTCGATTGAGCAATTCCTGGATCAATTTCACTAGGTTTAAATGTGTTTTGCTTAACTCATTTTATCATCGTAGTTATATAGAAAAATCGATCGATTAATTATTTTCTGAATCGACGGTCGACAATTTAAGCGACGATGTTTTAGTTTGATAATGAAAAACGAGGGAATGAGAAAAGATTAAGGAATAGGTAGGTATAAATTTGTGTTTGAGTGAAATATAAACAGATTAGATTTTAATAGTTAATTTTATATTTTTACCCTTTTTAGACACCCTGTATCCTCGTCTTCTAGGTGGGAACAAAATCGGTAGGCCATTATCTAGCCAGGTTGGGTATTGGCAGTCACTGAATTACCCGGCTATAATATTTTCCATGGAGGCTAGACTTGAAGTCTCCTAAAGTTCTTTTTTTTTAATTATTATTGGTACATCTGGTGAGCAATATTAGTGGAACACAAAACGAGTGTAAACTCCATTAAGAAAAAGAAAAAACGAGTATAAATAATACTCCCTCCGTCCAAATTATATAGGCGGAGGTGGTTTTTTCTCATATTTTAAAAAATATCTAGTTTTTTTTTTTTTATCAGTTGACAAAAAATAATTACCATAAAATTTTTGATACCAATGTATCATAAATAAGGATAAAATAAAGGTAAAAATCGAATTCACTATCTTGAAAATTGAAATGTAACTATCCAGATGGAAGAAAAAAAAAACAAATTCCGTATAAATAAAGTAGACAGGGAGAATAACAAATATTGAAAAAAAAAGATTGGAAAGTATTAAACCTTATGTGTAATGGGATAGATTAATATTCCCGTTTAAATGATTTGGAGGCCAAGTTTTGATGTTGAAAATAATTTATGCATCATGTTTGTTGTGTTATTCTTTTAAATTCTAATATTGTATGGTTTCAAAATTTCAAAAGTTTAAGTAAATTCTAAGTTTGATTTTAAATTGTTATCTCTTTTACGACAACTAGATTTGTGACGGTGCTACGCAGTGGGTATAGTTGTTCGCATCTTTTTAAATATTGCTCGTATCTTTTTGTAATACCCTCTAACCAAGTTCAAATGATTTCACTACGAGGAATTCCACAAGTTTCCAAATCTAATCTCACCGAATATGGTTCTTTAGTAAGAGATTGAATCTAAGTTCCGAAAGAATGTTTAAGATTAATTTTATCCCATACAAATAAAAAATATATATTTAAAATGAAATAAATAACAATGATGAAATTAATAGTTACACGTTCCCGTATCTTTTGGATTCACCTCTTTTACAAAGTTTGGTTAAACCTATGTTCTGTTGCTTACTTGTGAGAACATGAAAAGGGTCGTATCATAGTTTAATCGTGTAAGATAAATGAATCTTTTCTACTCCTAAAGTTTTTGGATGTGGGAGTGGTCCTCATCATGATTTAAGTCTTAATCACACAGAATGTACCTAAACTAAGACCCAGTTGTGCCTACAACATATGACTTGTATACATTACAGGGTTTGTTCTTAGCCAAAGCAACATCGAACTTATAACTTTGTAGGTTTTAGGGCACATACACCAGAACTGTGATATATATTCTAGAATTCTAGGCACGAAACATGTTCAAGTTCTAAGTTAGAAATCACAATGAATGCACATATTTAGTTTTTTTTATCTTATTTAAGAATATAAATTTAACGGTAGTCGTTTATTAACGATGATTAAACGTAAATCGTCGATTTACGGTGTTGTCAACCCATTATAGGTGACATTGACCAAGTACAATTAAGTATTGGGTGTAAACGAAGTGTAATAATTTTAAAACAAAATAGCCAATAGGGGAGTGGATTTGTTTAACCCCTAAATATTTGCACCAATCAAATTATGTCAAGTGTCTTTACCAAAACTCTCGTTTCACAAAAGCCACGAAAGTCTTTTTTCGACCAATAGGAAGCGAGGGTTTCCTCACCATTCAACGTGGAAGCTTTATTTGTCTAGGCCTTTAAGTCTTTAGATGTTTATGGTTGGAAGTTTCTTCGACACATTAACTCAAAAGACAATTCATAGATTATCTAGTATTGGGGTATTTCTATATCGTTTTAGTCTTTTTTTTTCTCTTTTATGTACATTTTGGGTTTTACTAAATCGGTGAGTAGATAAATCTTTTATTTGGGTTTGGATGAATTGAATCTTAATTAGTAATACGCAGTTAATTTCAAGATTTATGGGAAATTCACTTAATAACAAGCTTTCATAGCTCAGTTGGTTAGAGCACCCGTTTAGTAAGCGGGAGGTCTTGAGTTCAACTCTCAATGAAAGCAATTTAAATTTTCGCTTGTGGTCTTGTGAGTTCAACTCTCAATGAAAGTAAATTAAATTTTCGTTTGTGTCGTTTTGAGTTCAACTCTCAATGATAGGAATTTAAATGTCTGTTTGTCTTTATTGCTTTTAATTCCACAACTAATTTTAGTTGTGTGATCCGTGTAATCGTCACACAACTTTTTAAACAAGAAATAAGTTCAACTAAATGAATACAATTTAAATGCTCATGTGTCTTTATTGTTATTGATTCCGCGGCTAGTTTTAATTGTGTGATCCTTGTAATAGTCACACATCTCTTTAAACAAGTAATGACTCACATTATCTAACATAGGGATTCTGTTAAATGATTGCTCATAAAGATAAAACTGGTAAGCAGACTGTACCTAATTCACAAAACATAAATCATTTTGACTAGTAGGGATACCATCTTCAAAATTTAATTTTTCTTTTTGCTTTGTCACTTCTTTTCGTTGGAGGTTAGGTTTTTGCCTCTCTTTCTATTTTATTTTTATTTATTAATTAAAGTCTTCTGATGGGTATTAGCCGGAGAAGAAGTAAAAAAAAAAAAAAAAAAGTATAGTTGTGTTTCCAAGATCTTTACACTTTTTACCCCATCTAAGTTATAACTTCTCTTTATTTGAAAAACCGGGAAATTACCTGTAGTTCGATAAACTTTTAAAACATCATGTAGCTCATACTAAATCTGGCGCTGTTACGAGATCTATCCAAAATCCAGATGCAATAGGCCAACAATTTATAAATTTATGTCCCGACACCGAGAAAAACATAAGCCTGAGTGTTTGCTTCTCCGTTGACAATTTTCAGGCGAATATCTCTTTGAAATCTCGTGGAACATCAATTGTTCCACTGCGGAAAAAGCGTGAATAGCAAGTGAAGAACGCACTCACAAGATCCATGGCATTCGGCATGTGCCAACCCCGACATTGGTATTTGGGACGCACTTAGATAAGTCAAACTTGTAAGGGTATAAATGTCAAACTACTCATTCGGTTAATTTTTTTGGGAAATTTGGTTAATTTTCACGATTTGGTTGTGTGATTGGATCCGAATCGCATTTGTAAATAAATCAAGGAGGAAATTATACGAGAAATAAAATAAATCAAATATACAGTAGGGATTCAATCAGAAAAATGGCAAATCATCCATCTCTTGTTCCTGAAATCGGACCTGATGGTATAGCTAGAGAATCTCCTGTCATTGCCTACACAGAAAAGGTATGTGGATTTTGACAAATGCAGTTCAATGATTGCGATAATGGTATATCTGAATTTTTTTATTTTTTTTTCAGATAATTGCAGCGGAGCAACTTTCACTTCAAAAGTATGAACTCATTATCATTTTCGTTTTGTTTGGTTCTATTTATTTATTATTACTTACAGAATTTATGATTTTGTTCTTGGCACATCAAGTGTAAATTATTGTTACTAGTTTCATTTTAGGTTTATTAAGTAAAGACCATTTTAATGAGAAAGGGAAAAACAACAGTTAGAGGAAACAATCAATATCTTGTTCAGAATTTCGTATGTTCATCATCTACATTGATTAATAAATTACCGACTACTAAATGCAACATCAGAGCTGATCATTTCACTTACTCTGTAGTTTAAGTACTAATTGGAACTCCATATTTCTTGAATTGAGGAGTAATTGTTTGTTTCGTTATGGTTATGCATTTTTTCCTGAAAGAAAAAATAGGCTTGGTGATTTTGTTACTTCATTCATTTGCTCAGATATATTGAGGAGAACTATAGTAAAATCCGTGATGTTGAACGAGAGTTATCGAATCTAAATCTGGAATTAAAACTCACGGCTGGGCCAAAGAAAGCAGGTTTTTAAATTTTTCTTGGATATTTACCTCTTTGTTCTTTCTGCTTTGGGTTTTATTTTTCATTTTGCCTTTTCTTTTTAAACCGTGTCTTTTTTTCAGTAATCGACTGATGTTTTCTTTGTTTGGGCGTGAATTTGAAGCTTTGGAACACATGCGAAAGAAAATAGAAGTTGCAACGGAGAAAATACGTCTAGCTAAGATAAAGGAAGAACAATCTAAAAAGGTTAGTTATGCTTCCAAACGTTTGTGCTCATGTTGTACTATTTCAGACTTCGACTTTCGAGCACTCCGTGCCGTAGGGCATCAAACACTTGTCAGGGGCACAAAATGATAGTTTTGAACACGTCAAGTATTACTTGGTTCTTATATTTATATAGCTTCTATTTACATCATCCAGTCATTTTTCTGATTTAGGATGGCTGAAGAACTGTACACTTGATTGTTGGGGTAACAACACAACATGAGAGTCTGTAAATAGGGTAATCTAGTAACGGTAACAATTCATATGTTCTGCCTTTAAGGCTCTAACTAAGTTTGGTAGTTGAAGCTGTGAATGACGCTCAGTGTAGGTAGCTTGACATTCCTTAGTTTGGGCAGCTATTCATGTAATGCTGAAAGAGTATATTCAAATCAAATAATAGAGTGAAGGATGGAGGACATTGAGATGCCTGATCTATAGGTTGGCTATATTTAAACATATCTTATCCATCCCTCTACAGTTTAGAACATCAGCTTTTGAACTTCAAAAAATTGTGCTACCATCAGTGTTATAGAGTCAAGAAATTATCTTGTTTATTTTCTCCATAGATGATAATGAGACTCCACCTATTGTACCATGAAATGCAAGTGGATGTGGTCTCAACAAGGAAGTGTGATTCCGGGATCTTGAGGCAGGTTTGAATGTAGTTCATTGTGAGGGAATACCGTAGATCAGGAAACCATGAGGCAATCTTAATTTTGTAATTTTGATCAAGGAATGTTGTTCATGATGTGAATTATCTGTATTACCGATTACAAACTAGAACTTTTTCGCAGCAGTGTATCAATATTTATGGAGTCTCGGTTTTCTATATATTTTCATGTGATGAAAATGTACTCATAATTATTTTCATAGAAAGATTTTGAATTTATACCAAGCTGTATGTGGAATTGGCACTCTGATAATTTACACTTTCCTACACTCTTATTTTATTATTTATTGGGTATGTAGCTCTTCCCATGAATCTAGTTCCTTCTCTAGCTCTTATGAAAAAGTCGAGTCTAGTAGGGCTTCGGAATCAGTTCCATAGACAGACAAGTGAAACGCCATTAGAAGACTGAGGAATTCATAGCAATCCCTTCCCATTGCCATTAAAGAAGAGAATTTCTCCTCTTCTATTACGAATGATTTGATATTCTTAGGGTTTTAACTGTTGATTTGAGCTTCTTCGAGAAAGAGAGATGGGAAGAGCAAAGTTTAAGGTAAACCTACTGGAAGGAGACACTTCTCCACTCCTGAAGAGATGCGTAAGCGCACTCTTGGAATACCAAATCATCGTAACCATTCACTCAATGAGTTTGGTAGCTCAAGCTGTGTATGATGCTCGCTCAGTGTAGGTTGCTTGACATTTTTTAGTTTGGGCAGCTAGCCATGTAAGGATGCATGAAAAACTCAAATCAAAATTTATAGTGAAGGAGGGAGGAATTGAGATCCCTGATGTACTGATTGACTTTTTAAACAGATTCTATTCATCCCTCAGTTTAGAACATCAGTCTTTGAACTTCATAAATTAGTGCTGCCATCAGTGTTATAGGATCAAGAAATTATCTTCGTTTTTTCTCTTTAACTGATAATGGGACTCCACCTATTCTACTATGAAATGCAAGTGATTGTGGTATCAACAAGGCAGTGTTATTCCAGGATCTTGAGGCAGGTTCGAAGGTTAATTTCCTTGTGTACTGTAGATGAAGAAACCATGAGGTGGTCTTAGTTTCATAATTTGGATCAAGGAATGGCATTCATAATGTGAGTTATCTGTATTACCTATTACAAACTAGAACTTCTTTACAGCTCTATGACAATATTTGTGAAGTCTTGGGATCTCACATTTTTCAATAATTTTCCAATTGGTGAAAAAGTTCTCAAATTTTCCTAGAAAGATTTTGGGTTCATACCAAGCTGTATCTTGTGGAATTGGCAATCTGATGATTCACACTTTTCTACACTCTTTTTGTATATTATTCATTGAGTATGTTGCTCTTCCCATCAATCTAAATGGCCTATCCATTCCTTCCATAGCTCATATGGATCCACCAAAAGAACATATAAGTGCTACCCCCTTACCAGTTGATACAGGCTTAAACAATTCGTAGCTGGCAAGGTAGGAGGTGGAGGATGATATCATTGGCAGACTTCTTGAATGTTTCTTGAGAAGCCAGTTCTCTGTTTATCAGAATTTTCTTTTTTGAGCGATATTATTTACCGGAATTATACTATCCATTTCTTCCTTACCCATATAGTCATCCTTACATGTAAAGTTTAAGATCAGGTGATATTGTAGATCAATATGTTACCAACTTGAAATGACTGGTAGAAGTATACTCCATAATTTGAAAATGGCGAACTACGAAACAGAGTGTAACTTATGGTTATTTGAAAGTTGTGTTAATTCTTCATCAACTGGTTATCTGCCAAACTTTAATTGAGTAATGACTGATATGTTTGTGCATTTAATACTTCATTATTGCCCTTCAGCTAATTATGGTCTTAATCTAAACATTCAGGCATGGGAGGAAGCATCAAAGGTAGTAAAAGATGAGGAAGCAATCAAGCAGAAACTGTGTGATGATCTAAACAGTCTGGTATTGTATTGTGTAACTGTCTGTCCTATGATTTAGCTGAGTGGTAGATTGCAATTTTTTTCTGAAAGCATGTTAAACCTTGGTTGAATAGGTCCAAGAAAGCAGTCAATCACAATATACTAGACTTGAGGAACTAAAAAGGAGGCTTGAAGCTCTAAATCCAGGCAGGGTTTCTACCACCGATTTACAAGTAAGTTTCTCATTCCTTTTCCTCTATGACACTGTTATGCAGATGTGTATCTTCAACTTCTCATATGGCCATTCAATCTCATTGTTGGAATTCATCAAAATGCCTAACAGAAATATACATTAATGATTTTGATAAATTTAATCCATGCAAGAGCGCCAAGGCCTTGAGTTGAAAGCATTCTTTATAACCATTTGATATAGTGCAAAATAAGAAATACTGTTTTCATTTATTTACGCCATGTTCTGAAGAAAACTATCTATAAGAGATGTCATGAATTTCCTTTTTTAAATCATGTTAGGATGTGAAATCACCACAGAGCATCACACCAGCTCCAGATGTTTCATCTAATTCACACAGAACAGCACCAGCTAGTCAGACGGCTGGAAACTCACACGATCAAGGGAACACACTTATTGTAAATGGTCAGGGTCAGCAACCTTCTGTTGAAGGAGAAGGAAGAGCGAAGAAGAAGATTATAAATCCAGGAAGAGGTAAAAGTGGCTTTGTGCCCAAGGGTAGAGGATCACCGGGGCCTGGCTGGACAGGTGCTGGTTTTGACGTCGATGCAAGGTCTTGATCAAACGCCCTAACCAGAATCTTCTTAAAATGTGCTGAAAGCTAAAATAGTAAGGAAAATTCACTTTTATTAGAAGGTGCCACCTTATTCTTTCTTAAATTTGCCAAAGTCATTGTTGCTTATGTCTGTGTTGCTACCATAATCTCAAAATTAAGTGATCTTTTCTGTCCATTGTCTACTGCTTTTGCCTGTCCACATGTACAAAAATTTGCCATTTCTCTTTGAAATGGGATTTCTTTAGGATTTTTTTTTCTTCTTCAGTCTAGTCCAAGTCTCCTGACAAATTAATCTATCTTCAGAAGTCATATATAATCACTTTACAGGACCTGATTAAATTTCACAGGTTGAGTAAATTATCCAGTTACTTTAGAACAGCTTTCTCCAAGTAAAATGATACTCAGAAACTATTACTGAATCCAGAGCTAAGTGCCGAAGGAACATTCAGACAGGTTTAATGAAGTTTTGGATCATATCGGCTATGTCTCTATTTGGGGCACATAGGCAAATGTCAATGTGTAAAACATATCAAAAACTAATCCCTGCTCATTTGAAACTGCAGAGGGTTGGCCGGCCTTCGGCCTGGTTTCCATTCTTTCTTCTGATGACAAAAGGGTTAGAAACTGCAGAGAGTTGGCCGGCCTTCGGCTTGGTTTCCATTCTGTCTTCTGATGACAAAAGGGTTAGAACTCAGTTTTAGCAGTAGCTGAAAGCCTCGCAGCGACGCAGATAATTCAGCTCCTGTTTTACTCCATGAGAAAACCAATAAACTACGTTTGGAATATAAAATGGATGGGCTCATTAGAAGAATAGCCCAATACAAATATGCACTACGGGATACACTTTGTGTTGTGGCACTCATATTTTGTTCAAAATTATGATTCATAGTCATCTACTGAAACATTTATGCTGCAAAAAAATAATCAGACTGAAGTAACACTAGGTTACCGATTACTAAATTCCATGAGGATTGTCAAACTCCATACAAAAGAATAGTTTTTGATTGCTGATGGAAATGGTGAAAATTTAGTAACCAACTGTAGCAATCTTGGGCGGGACGGAAAAGCCTATTCTATTCTAAGTAGTCTGTAAGTTGCTGTAAAAAAACAAAATACAGCGGGTAAAAACAACCGTATCATAATTTAATGAAATACTTACTGCAAGAAAGAGTAGAAAACCCCCGGAACCCCTATTTAATCTGTCAAATCCAACAAGATGGGGTCTTTAATCCAACATTTATGGAAACTGATCACTGGTCTCCTCCCTGAAGACAAAATTTCACATCTGTTTTTATGGGCGTTTACTTTCATCATACTACTATTGTTTAATTAATTTTCATTAATTTATTTATTACTACGAAGGTCAGGTCTGTGACCGAAGATTAAACTTGCCCAGATTATGTAAAATCTATCAAACAGATAAGAGTGACCCACCCCTCTGGTGTAGTTTTGTAATACAACTCTGCAAAAGACATTATGATCGTTTGAAATTTTTAAAAGCTATCTTCAGTCATCTTAACTAGTTTTTAAGTCCACAATGGGGTAATAAATCCTTAGTATATTTGGGTTGATAAAAATTAATTTGGGATTGTTTATTTATCTTCATCTAAAGGTAAAGGATAAGGGGTGTCTAAAAATGGTAAAAATACTAAGTTATCTTCACTAGTTCAATTTATGTTTCTATTCTTTTAACATCAAATTATTTTTTTTTATTTAATAATTTTATAAGAAAAATTAACTTGTTTAACTTTTTTAATTTTTTTAACTTTTTTTTTATTATCTAAATAAGATTTTAATTTTTTATTAATCCGAAAAAAAATAATTAATTAATGATTAAATTTATTTTAAAATTTTATTTTATTTTATTTTTAAAAAAATAAAAAAAATCAAGTTATTCTACTTTCACAATCGGAAGTACGGATTTCAATTAGCTACCGATTGTAATATAATCGGTTGATAATTAAAACCGCAAACTACCGATTGTGAAAGTAGAAAAATTCAAAATTTTATATGTGAAATCGGTAGATTAATATATCACTTACTACAAATTATAACAAGACAACAACCAGTTTGTAGGCTTGCTCAACCTCTATAATAGGTAGATAAGTTTTCTTACTTTCTACCGATTATGGAGGTTGAAAACATCTGAAAAAATCTAGATTTTTAAAATTTGGACAAATTTATTTTTGGGGCTGCTATGACAATCGGTAGTTACATGATTCGCCTAAACTATCGATTAAGATAATAGAAAAATTCAACATTTTCAAAAATTTCAAAAAATTATTTTTGAGGCTGCTATGACAATCGGTAGATAAGGTATTCGCCTAACCTACCGATTGTGATAGTAGAGAAATTTAACATTTTCAAAATTTGGGAAAAATATTTTTGGGGCTATTGTAATAATCGGTAGTTAATATATCCCCCTAAACTACCGATTATAGGAGTTCATGCATAGAAAAATCAGTATGGGGCATATATTATAATCGGTAGATATTTGATTTGACGAAACTACCGATTGTGAATGTAGAAAAATTAAAAAATTTATAATTTTTTAAACAATTATATTTGAGACTATTTTCATAATCAGTAGATATACGATTTATCAGAACTATCGATTATGAAAATTGAAAGATTCAAAATTTTATAACTTTGGAAAGAAATTATATTTGGAGCTACTTTCGTAATCGGTAGATATTGAACTTCTCTAAGCTACCGATTATGAAAGAAAAAAAATCAAAATTGAAAAAAAAAATATTTGGGGCTAATTGTATAATCGGTAGTTTGTAAACTACCAATTATTAGTGTTTTTTTTTTGAAATAAAAATTTATTAAAAAAAAAAAAAAATAAATAAATAAAAATTATTTTTGGACTAATTGTATAATCGATAATTTACAAACTACCGATTATTAGTGTGTTTTTTGTACTGAAAAAAAATTATTAAAAAATTATTAATAATTAATTAATTAATTAATTATAATCAAACTAACTAAACTAATTAATCGATATTAATACTAATTAACTAAGGATAGATTAATTACATAAAAGAGGTGGATAAAGGACAGGGGGAAATTATATTATAATAATATTATTTTATCTTATGTGTAATTTCAAATTAGTTTTTATCGGCCCAAAAAATACAAGGTAATAAATAGTCTTGGGAAAAATAATGCCCTAGGTTTGTGGACTTTCAGTTCTACTTCTTTCATTGTTCTGCTTCTATTCTTCTTCAAGACCATTAAGTATAAACCCATACTCCATCTGTAGGACCATATATCTAAGCGCCCATCAATTTATCTATTAATCACCTATTAATTGTGTAATTTAATACCAAATACTATAAAATTCCAAATTCCAAATTCCAAAGTCCAATAGCAAAGGTAATGGAGCATTTGAGCATCCAAAATCGAGTAGTATAACTTTCATGTTGGGCGCTGCGAAACATTCCCTAAATGAGAACCGGAGATATGTGCACCGGTAGATGCGAATCAGTGGTTGAGATTTCCCCAGAAATTTTTCCGGTTGCGGAAGAATCATTGCATAAAAACAAGTCTTTGAAAATCTGAAATGCCTTTAGTAAGAGTAAGAGTAAGAGTTTCGAACAAAACCGATTTCCTAATCTAGTCAGGCTCAAGCTACCGGAGAGTATGGAGTGACTAAACACGAGTACATTTTTAGTGAATTTTTCCAAATGATTCTAATGAACTTTCTTCTATCTGAGATCTATCTTAACCTTGTTTGATTTCTCTTTTAGATCTTTTCATTAATTTTACATATTTTTAAACTTTTAAAATATTTTATTATCTCTGCTTTTGCATACACAATCTATATTTGTTAATCGTGGTTTAACACGTGACATTAAGTTTATTGCAGCACCCTCTTGATTATGCAAATGGAAGTTTTTCGGTTTTGGACATTTGCAACCAGTCCTCTCCTTGTAATGGCAGTGTTGTCACAATCATCGACAGTCAACAGTTTTACTAACCATCAAATATCTAATGGTCTCAAACAATATAATAACTTACTACAGTTATGAACATGTTTATGTTCTCTCTCTTATGATCCTTTTCATGTTAGGATGATTGATTCAACTTCTCTCCATCAAAAGCTGAAACCTAGACTTTTGAATTTTCAAAACCAAAAATTCCCCCATTCAAGCCCCGAAAAATCAGTTCTCCTAAATTTCCCCAGTTGACCAGTAACAACCTCAATACCTTTATTATCTCTTGCCAAGTTTTAAAGTCTATATATTTCTACCTAAGGAAGAAAATATATGCTATGTAACTAATTATAGTTACTATATTCAACATTACATATATCCTAAGAGTAAAATACACGGGTATCATATCGTCCACAAAGCTGAAAACTCAAAAGTGAAAAGAGTAATTTTCTTCATGGTTTTAAGTTCTCAAAATCAAATATTTGGCGTTACAAATCAACTGAAGAAAGCAAACATAAGAGATATAGTTGCTAGGCAACTAAGAAAGACAGTTGGATCAACAAGGGTTATCACTGAGTCAGATGAAGAATGGTCCAATAGTTTAATAGAAAAATTGTTCACAAATGATGAGATTGAATCCTCTGAGGTTAAGAAAGAAATCAACATCCTTTGGAAGAAGTATAAAAACAAAGAAATAAGAGTTGTAGGTAAAGATATCTATTTATTCAAGTTTAACTCTGCAAAAGATAGGGATGAAGTTCTCAAGAAATCTCCTTGGAATGTCCAAAGATGTCATCTAAATCTTAAAAAGTACGCTGCCAGTGTACCCATTAAAGAGTGGACCTTTACATATCATGAATGGAATGTACAGTTCAAGAACCTTCTTCTGGAACACCACCCTGAAGCTATTATCAATGAGGCTTTAAAAGAATTGGGTACAAAGATTTCTACTCACCCAAAAAATTACAGACCAAGATATGGGAAGATGATTACTGCCAGAGTACAGATTGATCTTACCAAACCTTTGCATAGGGGTGGTTGGTGGAATTCTGCTGCAGGGAAAGTTGTTTGGGTTCTATACCATTGGGGAAAACAACCACACAACTTGTGTGATCAGTGCTGGACAATTGATCATAATGATGAGGAATGTGAAGCTACTGCAAATGATATTTTAAGCTTATAACTCTTAAGAATATCTTGAATATTGTAAGGAATTAGTTGTTGCTTATAGTGTAGAATTTAATGATGATATTGATCTTCTGATACAACAAATATGTGAAGCTAGCCAAAGAAAAAAATGAAGCTTTGCCAGAACCTGCCATTATAAGAAAAAATAAGAGATCAAGAGACATGGACCCTGAACCACAAGATAGAGCCATTAACACTCATAACCCAATCTCAGTCAATCATGAACTACATAAGATCATTAAGGAGAGTAATAAGGAGTCAAACTGTTTGACAACTAATATGGAAGAAATGGACCATGATATGATTGGAGAAGGAGCAACAGTTGCAAAGGAGTACTTCCAAGAGCATCAAGAGAAAGCTGCAATTAAGATATTTTCAGTTCTTTTCTTACATAATTTTCCAGTTTTACAACATACTTTTTACAAGGTTAATGAGATAGTTTTGATTTACTCTTGTTTTTATAAGGTTGATATTGTAGTTGTTGTTAAGGTTTTAGAGAGTTATCATCATTTTAAAATCTCTGGTTGCAAAAGCACTAATAACTATGCATATTTGGTTCTTAGTTATAGAAATTTTTACAAATTGAAGATCATTGCTCGGAACTGCCAAGGTTTCAATGACCCAAAAACTAGAGACCATGTTAGAAATCTTGCCAGGATTCACAACCCTGATATTATTTTTCTTTAAGAAACTAAACTAAGTACCGATGAGGTTTTAAGACTCTCTAAAAGTCTAGATTACCCAAATGTTGTTTTTGAACCTTCAATTGGACTCTCTGGGGGACTTCTGCTTCTTTGGAAAGATGGTTTCGAGTTTGGAATT
The DNA here is from genome assembly GCA_023531435.1 of Papaver californicum. Taxonomy (NCBI): domain Eukaryota; kingdom Viridiplantae; phylum Streptophyta; class Magnoliopsida; order Ranunculales; family Papaveraceae; genus Papaver; species Papaver californicum. The sequence goes on from JAJJMC010012129.1 coordinate 967,921, forward strand.
GTGCATTCCTCAAAAAATATGTTTCATTGTCTAGTCATACATGACCCTTCTAAGCCTGAATGGCTCATTTCGTTTGTTTATGGCTCTTGTCACCCACAAGAAAAAAAAACCAATGGAACTTTATAAAAGATTTAGGCTTAGAAGTCAATCATCCATGGGTTCTTATATGTGATATAAATGTTATTACAGATCTAGAAGATAGAAATGATAGAAATATTACTTCTAGTTTTAATTCCCCATCTATCTTTCAATGTATCTATGATGCAGGTCTAGTAGATATGACATATAATGGTAAATCTTTTACTTGGTCTAGTAATAAACATAGAACATGTAGAATCAAATCTAGACTAGATAGAGCTTTAATAAATGATGATTGGCTTATTCATTTTCCTGACTCAAAGTTATCTCATCTCACTCATTTAGCTTCAGACCAAACTCCTATTTGTTTTGATCTTTATAATTGTGCGAACCAAATAAGTAGAAGATGGAATTTTTTTGCTTATTGGCTGAAGGAAAGTTCATGTAATGATAAAATCGTCAAAGCATGGAGTGAAAGCATAAGGGGAAGTGCATCATATAATGTGAATCATAAGCTTGCAGTTACTAGAAGAAAACTTGGAAAATGGAACATGAATCATTTTGAGCATATTGATACAAACATAAGAGATTTACATTCAAAGTTGGACAGTTTGCACCTTCAAATAGGGAGCCAAGATATAACTGAAGACGTTAAAATGGTGGAGGAGGATATAAACAAATGGGAAGATATTAAGAAGGATTTCTGGAAGCAAAAGAATAAAGATATTTTCTTTAAGGAGGTTGATCATAACAGTAAATTCCATCATGCAAATGCTAATAAAAGAAGGACTAGATACAGAATAGATGCATTGCAAGATAAGAATGAAAATTGGTGTTCAGATTCTCATACTTTGTCAAAACTTCTAAGTGAACATTTTATGGAAATCAGCTCTACATCTTTCCCTGCAATGGATGAAGAATTTTTTTCTCATATTAATAGTGTCATTACTCCACAAGATAATGAGAGACCGGTTCCTATACCAACTGAAGATGAGATTCTAACAACATTGAAGAGCATGGATCCCTGGAAGGCACTTGGACCTGATGGATTTCCACCAGGCTTCTACTTATCGCAGTGGGATGTTATTAAGGATGATGTTGTGCAGGTGATTCAAGACTTTTTTTGAAGTGGTTTTATTAGCAGAAGAATAAACCAAACTAGGTTGATGTTAGTGCCAAAGGTGAAAATACCAAGCTCTCCAGCAGATTATAGGCCAGTTGCTTTCTGCTATACCTATTATAAGCTTATCTCTAAGCTTATGGCTAATAGAATGAAGCATCTACTCAACAGGGTCATTTCTCCTCTTCAATCAGCATATGTTCCTGGAAAACTTATTTCAGATAACATATCTCTGGTGCATGAAACAATCCATACTCTGAAAAGGAAAAAGAAATGAGAAAGTTATATGGCTTTAAAGCTTGATATTTCGAAAGCATTCGACAGATTAGAATGGGATTTTTTCATGAAAATTATGAAGAGAATGAGTTTTGGAGAAAAATAATGTGCACTAATCTATCAGTGTATTTCTACCACTGAAATTTCCGTTCTTCTTAATGGTTCACCTTGTGAATCATTTAAACCCACAAGAGGCACACGACAAGGTGATCCAATTTCACCTTATCTATTTATAATAGTTATGGAAGTTTTCTCAAGGGCTATGGTTGCAACTGAGCACTCAAAAAATATTTATGGCATCAAGATCGCAAGAAGGGAATCACCTATCAGTCATCTGCTATTTGCAGATGATTTCTTAATTTTTGTTAAAGCAAATCTTGATAATATTAGAAATCTCCAGGGTATTCTTGAATCTTTCAGTTCAAACTCAGGTCAGCTCCAAAATTACCAAAAATCAAGTATTTCTTTTAGTCATAATCTATCTTCTTCTTCAGCTGCTGACATTATTGGTATCCTCAAAGTTAAGAAAATGAATCTGGATGAAAAGTATTTAGGCATACCTCTTTTTCTTAATAAGAGAAAGAAAGTATCTTTTGGAAGTCTCATTGATAACATGGAAAGAAGACTATCTAAGTGGAGGGAAAAAAAATCAATCACAAGCTTGAAGGTCAGTAATGGTCAAGGATGTACTTAATACAATTCCTTTACATCAAATGAGTTCTTTCAAAGTGCCTGAAGATACTATCAAGAAAATGAATTCAGTTTAACTACACTTTTTGTGGAATAAACCAGAGAAGAAAGGCCTTTATCTTGCACCATCGTCTACCATTTGTAAGTCGATTGAAGATGGTGGGCTAAATTTTAGAGATATAGGTTGTTTTAATCATGTATTACTTGCAAAAAGAACTTGGAGACTTTGCACCATTAAAGATAATGTTTGGGCTGGATGCATGAAATCTAAGTATTTTAAATCTACTAATCCTCTTCATGCCCCTAAAAAGACGAATTCTACATAGTCCTGGAAGAGTGCAAGCTCTGATTTTGAGTTTATTAAGAAGTTCAGTTTCTGGTCTCTAGGAAATAGGCATCAAATTTTCATATGGAGAGAAAAATGGATACTTAATATGCATAACCCTCCTACACCATCAAGTACGGCCGACAACCATGAATCCTATACTTATGTGTCAGAATATATTGATTCTGATACCAAGTGATGGAAGTTTGATTTAATCAGTAATATTTTTGATTCTGCTACAACTCAGAAGATCACAAGCATGAGAATTCAGTTGCACAGTGAAGAAAAGCTTGTTTGAACTTTAACTAAGAATGGATGCTTTACAGTTAAGTCTGCCTACTATGCTCTTTATAATATCAAAAATCACAATGGATAAGTCAGCTATAATCATGCATCAAATAATATATGGAGACTTATATGGGATATGGATACTATTCCTAGAATAAATTTATTTGTCTAGAAATATGCTAAAGATATCATCCCTTCAAAAGAAAGAATCAGTAGAATAATTCATCAAGAAGATGTTTTGTGTAGCAGATGTAAGAGTTGTGCTGAAACTACAATACACATCCTTCTGGAGTGTCCTTTTGCAAAGGCTGTTTGGTTCAGTGCTGGATTAAGGTTTGCAGATAATCAGCGGAGTTCTCTCAAAGGCTGGATTATGAAATGGTTTAGTACCTCTGATAAGACTTTGTCAGCAAAGATGGCCACTATTAGTTAGTTCTTGTGGAAAGACAGATGTTGTGGAGTCTTCCAAAAAAAGTTCTCTATTCCACAACAAATTATGATATCCATAAATAACTTCTTACAGAATTCTCAACCCGCACAACTCTCGTCTAATATCTCTGTCGGGAATTCTGTTAGGATAAAGTGGTCTCCACCTTGTCTTGACTATGTGAAACTAAATTCAAATGCTTCATTTTTTCATATAACAAAAATTGGTGGCTATGGACTAATATTTTGAAATTGTGCATGTGCACACTTAGCTTCAAGATGCACTGGCTTTAGTGGAGCAATGGGGTCAGAACCCTTGGAAAGCCTAGCAGTTTTAGAGTCTTTACAATGGGCGATTTAGTTGGGGTTCAAGAAGATAGTGATTGAAAGTGACTATCTAAGCCTAGTGAAAGAAATCCAAGGAAAGGATCTAGAAGTACCGTGGGAGCTGAGAGGGATAGTTGAAGATATTATTTTTCTTTTAGTTTCTTTTGAGAATAGGTCATGTATGCACACAAATAGACTTGCAAATAAGTGTGCGGATGAATTAGCAAAATATGCACGTAAAGAAATAGTCTCTACTAGCTGATAGGAGATCCTCCAGCTTTTCTGTTAAAGTTTATTCAACATGATATTGCTTAATGAATACAATCACTTCTTTTGGATAAAAAAAAAGTAAGAGTTTCGGCCTGTTTTGAAATATACTACCTCTGTCAGGGGCGGAGTCAAGATTGTAGAGAAGGGGGTGCAAAAAAATTTCTTACCCATGTTAGGGGGTGCAAAATGGGCTTCTGAAGGATGAGCAACGGGTGGAACCCGTGGATTTGGAGCCACCCAAATCCAACCCATCAAAATGGCAGGTATTAAATTTATATTCATGTCCCATACATCATATGCGGATTTAACACCCATGGATGGACGGGTGGGCGGATAGGATGTGGGTACGAATTTATTAGGAAAAATAAAATTAGTGAACATCTTAACGCAAAAAACTAATTTAAACATTAAACTACTGAAATTTAATTAATATATTAAATTATTACAACATAACAATGCTAAAATTATAATAATGTCATCCTAACAACAACAAGTAAAATTTAAGAGTATATTCAGTGTTACTTGCTTGCAAATTTGAATCGTCGGTATAATTAGGCTAGAATAGAAACACTAAAAGCTATATAGTATCTGCAAAATACACATATGTCTCCCTGTATTTTATAAAAAAATTATTTACCCTTAAACATAATACGTGTGGGTATCCAATGGATTTCTATACTTGCATCCGCACCCAAACCATTATTTAGTAGATTTTAAAAATGTATATATGTCAAACCCGTCCATAAACGGATTTGGTGTCCACCTGCAGTTTGGCGGGTGGATTGGGTCGGATTGGTAAATTTGGGTTCATATGCTCACCCTTAGCAATTTATACTAAAAATAGACCAAAATAACTTCAATTGGGCTTAGGAGCCAGCTGGGCTGGGTGTGCAATTGCACACCCTTTCTTGTTCTACATTGGCTCCGCCTCTGACCTTTGTCACAGGGAAAGAAATACCATCACTTTTTCATTTGGGCATATTTTTACATGATTTATGAAGGGTGTACCATTATTGGCGGAGGTGGTACCATTCCGACGGTCAGAATCCGTTAACAGTCGTTTGTCCTATATATAATGGTACCACCCCGCTAATAATGATATCCCTTATATAAATCGTGTATTTTTAGGCCAGAAAGATTTAAAAAAAATGATATTTCTATGGTGGAAGGAGTAGTTAGTATTAAAAATTATCGATGACTACTATTGCTTATCGTTAATGACCTTTTATTTATGCATGTAAATAAGTTTTTCACCCTAAAAAAAATGAACAACTTTTACAATGGATATTGTGAAGATGAACATCATGTTTGTTTGTTTTTCATCTTGACCTGATTTATCTGTATCAGACTGAAATTACCTGATTGAAATCACTTGACTTAAAAATATGCGAATCAATAACTTGATCCTAAAAATTATGGTCATTTTATTCCCTAACTTAAATGAGTCTGAGTCAGAGATTAGATTTAAATACAGTAACGAATTATGTCTACTAAAAAATAAAAAACAAACGATCTGAGATCTGGCTCGCAGGAATTAGAAGGACGAGTCAGATCTAACCGCCTAGTCAGTAGAAAACAAAATACAGAAATTCAGGCAAAGGTAGAATTGAATGGGAGAGGAGATAAAATTCAACTCTATAAAAATTAGTATGGGCAATTACCCTGGTTGGCAATACCTGTTTCAGCCCCTGGATGGAGTCTCGACATTTTGAATTGACTCTGAACAAACTTTAACCTCAGCATCAACTCGTGTCAGTCAGTATGAAATTTATCTCCTTAGCCCTTTCACTACAAGTCTACTCCCATAAACATTAACAGGTATCAAGTGTGGTGTGGTTAGATGATGGTGTAAGAAAAATTGAAAACAATTTGAATGATTCAAATCACCGTCCTTAACGGTCGATTTTCTACAAGCTGGACAAGCTATTAACAGTCTAAGCCCTGACACATTTTTTCACACTAAACAATAAACCCCTTCCCATCTTCACTGGCAAACGGGTTTAATGTATAGTTTACTGTGTCATGTTATTATGTTAATATTATCTTAAGATCCTTTAAGTGTGTCCATACCTTTTAACCGTCCAGCAAAATTTGCTTTGACCCAAACTGTCATACCTCAATTACTAGAAGATGCATCTCCTTGGCAGGTTGCACATGTCACTCAAACAAAAAAAGCGAGAACAAAGTGCACACGACATGTAGATGTATCTCTCCTAGGAAACCATAAAGTTGTTACAATAGAAATCATAAAATCGTTACAATAGAAATCACATCACGGAGACGAAGAGGTGTATGTATCGATTTTTTTTACGGATATCACTATAATATAGTGGTAAATTTAATAGGCGAGTGATACTAAGGATCTAAGTTCGAAACTCACTAACATTGAGATAGGAATTAAAAAAAGACCAAAAAAAAAAGGTACGAAATTTTTTATTACATAAAAAGCAAATGTCACAAATTAACAACTAATTATATTTTGACCTTTATAGCCAACGACTTATAACTCTAATAACAGACTCATAAACAAGGATGAAAACAAGATTGAAAATCTGGATTGGGTAAAAACCATTAGGTTGTGCTAAGCATTAAATTTTTAGGGTTTTTTTTTCTTCTAAATAACAAAACCTTTAAAAAAATCTAAAAACGGATACTGAAACACCCTAACCACTCCCTATTTTCGTCATTGTTCATATACTCACGTTAGGAAAAAGGTATGCCAATAACCGTAGGTCTAAAAAATTGCATAGACAATGCTAAATCCACCATAAGTTGGGTCCCGCGGGTTGTACCATGTGACACAATCCAGATGGGTCTCACCTAACTCAAAACTCACCCCTGTTAATCCATGGGGGTTCTAGAGGTTGTGTCACACGGTACAACCTGAGAGACATATCATTCGATAGCTTTAGCAGGGGCGTAAGCTCTATTTTTTATTTTATTTTTAAACGAGAGCCTTCAGCAAGGCTAATAGTCAGCCTCAACTATTGATTTGAGCCAAATAGGAGGAACTGACCAGAACATAACACCAGAGTTTACTTTTTCCCACTGGGCCAAAGCATGAACTACAAAATTACAAAGTCGTGACTGAAACGAAAATTTGCAAACAACAAGAAGAGAAGCAAAATATTTGATGTCCTTGAAAATTGCATCTGTTCTTGAGTTCCCATCAAAAATTCCAAGCGTAAACTGATCCCTCAGAGACTTGGCATCACTCTCGATTATTAGATGGGTAATCTTCAGCTCAACAACTTTCTTGAGGGCTGCCCTAACAGCACGAGCTTCAGATTCTTCAGCCGAACCCACATAAAAGGAAATAAATGCACAAAAGGAAGCTTTTTTGTCTGAGTTTCTCATCACGAAACTTGTACTATTTTCTAAGGTTACTTCATCAAACACACTATCAATATTGCATTTAATCCACCCAACTGGTGGGGGCATCCACGAGACTAGACTAGAGTAAACAATGTTGGCTTGAGCTTGTATAACTGGGGTTCCAACTATAAGCATGGATTTAACTCTAATGATAACATATTGATGAGTTTCTTTTTTTGAATTGAAAATGAGGTCATTTCTACTACTCCAAAGGGACCAAAGTATAGTTGTGAAAAGACCATGGTAATCATCAGGCAGTCTGGTAGCCAGATCAATTAACCAAAAGAAGAGCCAATCACTCAGAGATTTATCCAAAAAAAGAGAAGTATTCATACAAAGGTTAGACAGAAACTAAACACACTTAGAAAAAGGACATAACACTAAAGCATGCAGAATAGACTCCTGACCAGCATCACATCTGGGACAACAAACAGAGAGCATAGGCATACTAGTAGCAGAACAGATCTAGCAGGGAGAGTATTTTTTGCTACTTTCCAGATAAATAGTTGAACTCTATGAGGGACCTTTAATTTCCAAATACCCTTCCAAAGATTATTACATAGGGAAGGTCTAGACCCTCTGAGTCCCATATAGGAAGATTTTGAGGAAAATCTACTAGTCTTCGAAAGTTCACAAGCCCTCCTATCGAGAGTAAAACACTGGCTTAAGGGGATAATGATAATATTCTTGACGGAATCATTATCGAAGTGGTATTGAGTCTAACAACATTCCAAGTTCTAGACTCCTGATTAATAAAATAAAAAACCTTAACATTAGGATCAGGAGGGATCATGGGATTAGGGGTAGCAGAACCCAAATTTGGTATCCATTTATCACACCAAGGATCAACAAACTTACCATCCCCTATAAACCAATAAATGAAAGGTTTGATAAGTTCTTTGATGGTGTAGAGGCATTTCCAAGTCCAAGAACAATTACCAGGGCACTTAGCATTTAAAAAGTCAGTCCTAGGAAAATACCTAGCTTTCAAAGAAATATCAAGTAAACAATCTGGGTTTTCAATTTTTTTCCAGTTATTTCTATCTATCATAGCAAGATTATTTAACTCATCTTTCCTAAGACCACGAACTCCTTCAGACTTGGAAGAGCATAAACTATCCCAACCTAAGAGGTGCAACTTTTTATCCTTAGGGTCTAAAGTTTCCCCCCACCAAAACTTGCAAAGGTGGGATTCCATTTTTTTACAGAGATATTTAGGAATTAAAACAGCTCACATTTGATAAAGGGGGATAGCGTGGCCAATATGCTTGACTAGAGTAGTCCTAGCAGCCTAAGAGAGAAGTTTATGAAACAAAGAAGAATTTCTGGTATCCACAGATTGAAGGATGCCCATATGAGTTTGAATTTTAGAAGGATGAAAGGCAATAGGGGTACCCAGATATTTTTCTCCTAAATCTCTAGAGGAAATGCTCAGAATACCAGACAATTGACACATTAAAGATTCTGGGATTCTTTTACTAAACAAAATACCAGACTTATCAAAATTGATTTCCTGACCAGAGGCAAAGAAATATTTGTGAAGATAGTCTTTAATGGTCTGAAAATCTTTCATAGTAGTTTTAGAAAACATGAGAGAATCGTCAGCAAATAAAAGGTGAGTGATATTTGGAGCATTTTTATAAATCTTTAATACCTTCCACAAGACCCTTTCTGGTAAGAGAATCTATGTAGGCAGACAAGGCCTCAGAACAGATTATGTAAAGATAGGGAGAGAAAGGGTCCCCTTGTCTTAGACCTCTCTCAGGTGTAATAAGACCAGAAGACACTCCATTCAGAAGATCGGAGTAGGAGATAATAGACAGATATTGACCAATTAACTCAATCCAGTGATCATTAAGACCCATTTTAGTTAAAACCTTCTCAAGAAAAGACCACTCCAGCTTCTCATAGGCCTTAGAAATGTCAAGTTTAATGGCAGCTATACCTTCTTTACCTTTATGGTGATTGACATAGTAGACCACCTCATGGGCAAGAAGAATATTGTCAGAAATACTTCTGTTGGGGATAAAGGCACTTTGATTTTGAGAAGTGATGGAATCTATGAAATGTTTAAGTATGTTGGCAAGAGTTTTAGACAAAATTTTATAAATAAAATTGCATAAACAATTGGTCTATATTGCAAGACCAATTATGCAAGAGGGACTTTTAGGATTAAGGCAATATTAGTATGATTAAAAACTTTGGCAATGTGGCCAGTTCTAAAGAAGGTTTCAGTCATCTCAATGAAATCATCATACACTATATTCCAATAATTTTGATTAAAAATACCATTAAAACCATCAGACCTTGGAGATTTCTTACCTCTCATTTAGAATACAACATGTTTAATCTCATCAGTAATTAGCTGGGAATTGAGATGATTATTGTCCTCTGGAGAAAACTTGATTGGAAGGTCTAGGAAATTTCACTTGGAATTGCTGAGGTTGGGAGGAATAAAGAGTTTTAAATTAGGTTTCAAAATATCTACTGACATCATCTCTATCAGTTAGAGTGGTACCAGAAGAGTCTTTAATCCAACTAATGGCATTTTTTTTCTCCTAAAAAGGGGAACACTATGGAAATATGGAGTATTTCTATCTCCTTCCATAAGCCACACTTCTCTAGATTTATCTTCCCAATATAACTTTTCCAGACCATAAAGGTAGTTTCATCTGGCTCTTATACGAGACAAGGTACAAGAATCAGTAGGATTAGAAGATTGTATTGAAATTAATTCCTCTCTGGTGGTAGATATATTGGTTTGAATATTACCAAAAGAGGTTTTATTCCAATCCCTGAGACCCTTCTTGGTGTTCATCAACTTAGCTCTCAATTTATAGGCAGGGGAACCCACTACATTAGCAGACCAAGAATTAGCAATGATATCTCTACAAGTAGGATCTTCAATCCACATGGCTATAAAATGGAAAGGTTTGGGCATGCAAATATTATCAAATTTAAATCATATATGCATGGGGCAATGATCATAGGAATCCCTAGGCATGTTATTCACATAAAATTTAGGAAATAGACATTCAACAATAGATTTGATGATACTTCTATCAAGTCTTTCAAGAATGAGATCAGAACCAGACTGCATATTAGACCAAGTAAATTTAGGGCCTGGAAAACCAGTGTCATGCTGGTCAAAAGTATTAAAAAGTGTTTTAGGTAAAGAAAATCATCATCAGATACCTCTGGACCAACACATTTATCCTATGGACCCAAGAGGGCATTAAAATCTCCTACCACAGATAATGGTTCATCAGAAGGGGGAATAGCTAGACTACATTGATTATTCCAGAAGGAGTTTCTAAGATTGCTATTTGGTTCACCATAGATAAAATGAATATGGCAGGTTCTAGAATGAATGATGTCGGTAGTAGTAATGTAGATGCCCCTAGATTTGGATGAAATTATGCTAAGATTGGTTTCCTTTTTCCAAGCCAGAACCAGACCCCCACTTATTCCAACACAAGGCACATTAAAAGCACAGGAGAAACCCATATTCTTCAGTTTCCTAGCAGCATTATCCTTTTCCATTTTAGTTTCAAATAATAAAACGATGTCTGGGTTAATATTCCTAAGTAAAAACTGAAGTTCCTTATTTGATGTTTTTTTTTCCAAATCCTCTCACATTCCACACCAGCATATTGACATTACTAACAGGAAAAAGAATAGACGAGGTAGGAGCATTAACATTGGTATTTCTCATAGAGATATAGAAGAATGATTTACATGATTGGTAGAGTAAGAGCTACCATTAGGTTGAGTGCAGTCAGAACCACCACTTTGGAGAGAATTTTGAGTACCATGCAGGTTATGATTAGTATCCCCTTGAGAAGAATGATTGCGAGCATCATTGTTAACAGATGAGTAGCTAGTAGCCTCGTTAAAATTGCCATAAGGATTATGAAGGATGTGAGAGGGGATGCGGTTATTTCTTGGATTAATGGATGCGAGATTACCCAAGTTGGTAATACGGGGCATCAGTTATTTTAATCTGGTTCAGTAGTAGTAGGATACTCAGGAGGGACCACTACAATGCTTTCCAGGGAAGTTTTAGTATCTCTTCTGTGTTTTCTTAGCTCAGCTTTAGGATTGATCTTGCGTCTGAGGTTAGAGAGTACATCATGTTCAGCAACAAGTGAAACAATTTCTTCTCTTGATAAAGTTGGTAAATTGAGTAACACTTGATGAAGTTTCAGAACTCTTAAATCTCCTAGCTGAGTTAGAAGTACGAATCAGACCCAATTTGCCCGATCCAGAAGCAAAAGATACAGATTGGTACCCATCACCTGGAGGTTCCACCTTTTGGTTCAGAGGGCATTGAACAGAGGGACTATCAGTGGCATTACTTGGAGAATGATAGGCTTGAACTGGGCCAACATAAAAAATCTTTAGAGGACCAGGTTTTGAGATGAAAAGGCCCATGTTAATTTGCATCATGAGATTTTCTTCCTCATTCGAAAGTTGATGATAAGCATAAGCTACAATTTTTCCCTTGTATAGATCATGTTGGGTAATTCTTTCCTCTTGAGTCTCCATCACAGTATTATTCCTTTGATTTGTCAGGTTAATATGAGTTAGGGTAGAATCAGAATCAGACGAGATAACTTGAGGTTGAGGCGACATCAAACGAGAAACCTTTCATAAGGTGTATTTAGAATTAGAGGAGTGGTTGCCTTCACCTTGAGGAAATTTTGGTTTTTCTTTTACTCTAGGACAATTAGCATCCTTATGACCAATGACTCTACAAGAGAAACAAAAATTTTCGGGGACCATGAAGTATCTGCATTCGATTAAGAATGGTTTAATTCTCCCTCTAGTGACAAGAGGAATCCCCATATGTAGAGGTTTCTGAACTGAAATCCTAGTACAGATCTTTACATTCTTTTTCAAAGGATGGTTTCCATAAGGATTTTGGCTTCAATAAGTTCACCTAGCTTTAGAGTGAGCTTTTTGAGATCAATAAATTTCGTGTATTCATTTGGGACATTGCATAAAATAAGCCACATTAGTTCATCAGAAAAGTTGATATTTGAATTTGATGGCCATCCAGAAGAACGAACAGTTCTAAGAACTATCAAATAACCACAAGCAAACCAGGGTCGTTGAGAATCAACCTTATCATAATCACTTTCATCTAAGAATCTAATGAGCACCTTATTTCTCAAACCACTAAAAGTAGTAACTGTAGGGGCTTGAATAAGAGGCCATTGTGTGCATATATAGCTTCTGATTGAATCCGTAGGAACGAGAGTTTTGCTGCATATGTGACCAACCATGCACCATTTCCAATTGTTATCATTTTCATCTAAGACCACTGTTTTATCTATGAAGACCGGTTCAGTGAGAGTTGAAGGAAGGTTGATAGGGAGAGTAATCTTTTCAGCCATTTCAGAGGATAAGCTTTGAATATCTTCTTCTGTAGAGACAGTATTGAGAGGGGTTTGTTGTCGATCCATCTTATAAACAAAGATATAGAAAGAAATGATAAGGATTGAGTTTGTTTATTGTTCGGTTTTTTCAAAATGAGTAGTAGGTATAAGTTTATACATGTGCACTAGAATAAGAAAATACCAAGTCTGATGGCCACACATGTTATGAAAGTGACATTGCCTTCTGAGGTTGATAAAAATAAAAAAAATATTCAGTTGATGCCAGTCAACCTTTGTAGAATGAATTTTATGAGAGGAACTTATGTCTCCAATGGAGGAGAATGTCCAATTTTGTGCACAACCACTCTTTTGTAGTCCGTGATCTTTGTCTGATCTCTCTGCAATTTGGAGATGCACATCAGATTATTTATTTTATTTTCTTATAACAATATCTATGCTAGTGTCCAGTATCAAAAAACTAATTTCTCCTAATCCAGGTGGCAAAGGAATCACTACATTGAATGCTTTTGTATCTATACTAGATAAAAAATTTAGTGATAAGCAAACTGCCAAAATTCATTAAGGAACCAAATCTTTGGAGGGAATGGTATTGAGTCGAAAAATTGGGCGGAACTTAGAGCTTGGTTGGGGATTGAATTGGTAGGTATTGAAAAGTTTTGAATATTGTTGACTGAGAGTCAGTGACCTCATGGAGGGAATTTGAGGTTTGGAAATAGAAATGAGGCGGTAATGTTTGTTTTGATGGCCACACACAAGAATAACCAGCACACACCTGCTATGAATGTTACCTATCAACAAGTGTTGCATAACCCGGACCTGCAGTAAATCATAAAAAGTAATTAGTTCCCATAAATTCACCACAATAGTAGTTGATCTAACCAGCTTCCACTTAAGGGTAATTCTGAAAAAAAATAATTTAGATGGAACGTATGGGGAAGGATTATGAAGAGATGTGTATTTAGTGTAATGATGATTCTCGAGAATATGAATATGGATAGAGAAAGTGGTAGTTGTTTGCATGGAGTAATAATTTGTCTTAATGTCAGGGATAGAGTGATGAATAGGCGTGAATTGCCAAGAGACGCAACATTTCACCAAGAGAAATAAATGACCATTAACTAACCTAATTTTTCCTTTAAAAGGATGGAGAATGGTAATTATTTTCCATTCATAGGAAATTAAACCCAAAATAGCAAAATGAATTAGAAACCATAAAAAACTAGGAGATAACGACAAGTTCAAGCAACAATCAACCAGCCAGAAACCCTTATGAGACATATGAATTTGCGAAAAGGAATGCTCTGAGGTTAGAGACAAATGAGTTGAAAGATCTGGTTGCTGAGTTACAAAGTGAAATATGTAGGAGAAGCCGAAAGACTGAATATGAGTAGGAGTGGGAGAACAATGCAGAAGAATTTGCTCAATGGAAAGAAAAACGACTTGCAAAGATTGATAGGAAAAGAGATGAAAGAGATGAAGCTGGTGATGATTATAACTGGAAAAAGAGACGAAGTGAGACAGAAAGTGATTCCGAGAAATCAGATGGAGGGTATGAGTACTACTTAGAGGAGATAAATACTGTTGAGGAAATTTCTGAGATCGAGGAAGAGAAACAGAGAGTTACTGCAAGACATGAGAATATATTGTACAAAAGGTATTTGGCTGAGAAACAGAATCCCCCCATTTTTGCACGGACAATGGCTGAGGGACAAAATCGGGATATGAATGATGGTGTTGAAAATGCACAAGAGGTTGACACATCTGAAGAAGAAAATGAGGAGGAAGGAAGTGATGATGAAGGTTATGAGGATTCAGATTTTGGGAATGACACTGATAGTACAGCAATAACATCTGGAGATGAGTATAGTGCTCAATATGAAGAAGAAGATTGGGATAGCTATGATGGGGAAGAGACTGGTGATCTTCCTTTGAACATCAGAGAAGGTAATTTTGGTATAAATTTTGAAAATTACTGGCATTTTTTTTTGAAGTTATCTTCTTGGTGTTTGCTACAAGTTTTCTTCTTTATATTGTGGAAGGACTTGAAATGGTTGTTTTTTTGGTAAAATCAGACGGTCTTTAGATTGTTGTTGATGGTTTTAGTTCTTTGAAAAAAGTTGTTAGGTTGATAAGTTGAAATTATATTTTGTGGTGAGGCTAGTTTTCTGATTGGAATGGGTTTTTGTTGATATTGATGATTTGAAGACAGGCTTTGGAGATACTATGGTTTTTTGGGATGATTTTTTGTGGAGATGTAATTAAGGGGGAGAAACAGTTTGTTGGTGGATAGTTTTATTTTGGAATATGTAGTAAATATGATCATAGTGAATGTTAATTTACGTTTTTCTTTTTGGATCTTGATGATGTTCTTGTACAAATGGTGAATCACATATTATAAGAACTTAATCACGATGCATAAACGATACAAAATGATATTAGAAATACTGAAGTTCAAACTGTGTTTGTTCATGGGTTTTTGATTCAACACTGTGGATTGTAAATCGTAAGACTTGTTGATGGTCGGCGTAAGCTCTATTGATCCAACGAGGTAACATGAAGATAATAGACATTGCCAAGTAAACACATTATGTTTTCGAACTTCAAATACTTATGTTTGGTCTGTATCAATACAAGCGCAATGATGAAACCAGTGGGATGGTAACACTAACACCAAAGTTATTGACCTTCTTTGCCAACGATGTTAACAGGATATCCGAATCTTCGTTGGAACTTGGAAATGTCGAAAAGTATTTACATTTACCAAGCTAGATAACGGGCAAAGGGCAAATTCATTGTAGGTAAAGAGCAAGAAGATTCGACTCTCTCGAGACCCACCTATAAGTTTTAACAGTAAAAGTACAAGAATTTACACACAAACACAAAACCTTAAAACTAAAAGATACTACTACTATCCAAACTATATATATATCTCCTCACTTTAACTGCTTCACAACATCCATTCGATCTCACCATGTTTTCGAGATCTTCAACAAATCAAACAGCTAAACATAAACACGTGACCCCAACTGTAAAACCTAAATCAAAAATACATTATCCTTACCACAGAAATAACAACAAGTATTTACATGGAAAAACAACAAAACACACATTTTTTGAATTTTTCCCGCTACTACTACTACAACGGAATTATGTGCACATTTCTATAGATTCATGAACGTTAGATCAAGTAGATCTCACATCAATTGAATCAATCTCAACCGTTTGTTTCTTCTCCAATAAAAACTGACCAGATTCTTCTTGGAAAAGATCACTAATTTTTATACTCTTCTGCAGCTCTTAATTGCAACTCTTATCTTCTTTCTCAACTCTGTATGTAAGAATATCCACCATCCGATTAATGAGAAAATGTTAACCCAACGGCGACTATTAGTTCTCTGAGATACCTTAAATTACATCGAGATGCACAAAGAAGATTCCTTGTTGCTGATCTCATCTTACAGACGACGTGGTCGAATCTGAGGCGTCAACTGTACTCTCTTGGGCTCCACTCACAAACAGCATCTGGTCACGTGGTTCGGTATTGCGCCGTTTCTGTACGGAAAAAACCGTTTGAAATCTGAGGTCATCAGAATTTAATTTCAAAAAACACGAGTTAACGAACTGAGTTAACCATGAAAAGCCATGAGAGCGAGTTCATGAACGAGTGAGTCAAGAATATCTCGCTCGATTTCACAGACAATCGATTCACCTTCTTCCAGAACCGGCACAGAGTGTAAATTGGCATTTTGAGGTAAATCCTTCTCAATTAACGCATCAATATCTTGAAGAATCGAACAATTAGCACAAGGAGATTTCTGGATTTGCAAGCAAATTTCCTTCAGAAGTTGATCTCCTCTCATTAGTTTCTTCTTCTTTATCAAATAATTGTTCATTGTAGTATTCATCCATGGCTTCATATTCAAATATGGTCTCAAAATGTCGACTAGAATTTCATCGACTAGATTGTAAAGTAATCTACGGTTCGACCGATTTTGATGATGCCCCGAGGAATAACTAGTACTACTAGTACTGTTGTAGAAATCTTCGAGATGATTGAACATTGATGGATCAAGTGGATGTGAAGGAGAAAACCAACGAGTTATAGAAACCACCGTGTCGGATTCGATTCCCGTACATTTTAATATACGGCTTACGTACCGGAATTCTGCGCTGAGTTTATCTTCTCGTTGCCGATGATTGTCGTACCGCACTAGAAACGAAGTAGAATTCGAATGTATCTGAATAAAGTCCAAAAGAATTTAAATTAAATTAGCATTTGATTAAGAAATATAATTAAAACTAATCGAAAAATAATGATCTACGTACCACGGATTTTGTTGAAATTACGATGTCATTGTCATCTTCGGCCAATGGCGAAGACGACGGAGAAATAGATTTCTTATTGCATTTCTTATGAGCTGATAAATTCAAACTTGATTTATTAGTTGGTAATGAAGATTTTTCTTTCCGCTGTGTAAATTTTTCGCAACTAGCTTTTTTGCATTTCTCCATTGTTTGATGTTGTGGTAATTTTGGTTTCGAAGAATGTTTCGATGCTGTGATTGTTGTCGGTTTTGGTAATGGTGGCGGTGGTAATGGCAACGGTTTTGGAGATGAAATTGAGCTTGCTTTTGATACGAGTCGAGGAGAATTTAACGAATCACATTGATCTCGCCGAAGAACAGAGACTGCTCTGGGTGTCGTGGAAGAAGGATTAGAAGAAACTACTGATTTGTTGTTAACGTTCTTAGTTTCCAAAAACCGAAGACGAGGTGAACACGACGATGACATTGAATCTTGATCATTACCACCACCACCATTTCTGTTTAAGCGGCTGCTCGGCCTTTTGGGTTTAATAACAGTCACTAATTCTGGTTCGACGGAGGATTTCCTGGTGGTGGTGGAAACATTACTGGTAGTGATA
Organism: Papaver californicum; assembly: GCA_023531435.1. NCBI lineage: Eukaryota > Viridiplantae > Streptophyta > Magnoliopsida > Ranunculales > Papaveraceae > Papaver > Papaver californicum. The sequence continues at coordinate 985,422 of JAJJMC010012129.1, forward strand.
TTTGTGATATCTCTACCCATTTTTCTACTAACACTTTCTTTAACTTGTTTAACAATCTGTCTTGCATAATGACTAGGACTTCTTGTAACATTCTCTGTTTCATTCGATTCTCCTCGTTTTCTGGCTGCTAATTTCTTCTTCAAAATCAAAGAATTTATCGAAGCAACTGAATCAATTGATGATCTACTACTAAAGTAATCAGATTCTTGATCATTTTCTTTATTGATTTGTAAAGAAAGTCTACTTGGATCAAAATGAACATCAGATTTTCTCGCTGATGAAATCCTTGGTGTATCGGGTAAAGATCTTGAATCATATCCTCCTCCTCCTCGTCCATTGATGGATTCTTGTAGGTATTGATAACGGCGATGAGTTTTGATTGATTTTCCAGGGATTGAAGAGGTTGAAGAAGGTGGTGTTGGAGATTGATCAGGTAAAGGACTATCTAAACCCATTAATCTTGCTACCAGACTTGGAGTTTTAATGCAGGGGGAATTACTCGATTCTGAAGATGAAAACTCGGAACGTCCTTCTTTAGTACCCACTTTTGTATGTACTCGAATTCCAATCTGTTTATATCAATACAGAGCAATGAAGATCACAGACTTAGATATTAAGAAATGGGTTTGATCGAAATATTTGATAAATTATCACTTACATTAGGGAAACCAAAATCTTCTTCTTTCATTTCCGATGAAGAAGAATTGAATGTTTCATTATCTCCTTCTTCTTCTTCTTCTGATTCCAAACTATTCCTTGGCGCTTCAACACCTGCATTAACCAAAACCTCGTTACTTCAAAACTCCAAAAATTAGAGAGAGAAAGAAAGAAAGAAATTTTAAAGAATTCTTACCTTGAATGGGTTTTTGAGGTTTATCTTCATGTTCATGTTGAGTGACAGTGGAGTTGTTGTTTGGTTTGAAACACATTTGATGATTAAATGAAGAAAATTGAAAATCAAACAAATTAAAAACACCACTCATACAACCTAAAGGAACACTATTACTACTGCTTTCTAAAAATGATGAGGATGATGATTTTTTAATTCTAGTAGTATGACTCTGGCTTGCAGTAGTAGATGATGGTAATTTCTGCTTTTGATTACTACTACTAATACTACTCCTACTCCCACCACCACCTAAAACTCTATACTTATTTTCTCTGCCCATAGTTGGATTGGGAGATAGAGTTAGAACAGTAGACAAAAGAGAAACAAAGGAAAAATTGGGTTTTGAGGAAGGAAGGAAAGAAAGAAACACTATCACTCTATCTCAGAGTGATAAAGACAAGTAGGAAAAAGCAAAAGTAGAATCAACCTTATAACTTCAAAAAGCTGAAGTAGGAGTAGTATTAGAAGGAGAGGGGCATATCATATGCCCTATTAGAAAGAACTGAAGAGGGGAATATGAAGAGATAGAGATGTTGATGCGAGAAAACAGGATCCCATTACAATGCAAGCAAGACTACTATTGCATTAAACATTTACCAACAGGGCCATGCACTTGATTGTCTCTCTCTCTTTCTTATCTCATGAACAGAAGTTCACGACCTTACATTGGGAATTGAAGTTTGCTCAGGGTTTTGATTTTGTTTTGTGAAAAGATGACGAAATGATAACGTTCTTGTTTTTCTCTTCTCTCCCCCTATAAAACTGATACAGTATTTTTTTTTTCATATAAAAGGAAATTGGCTCGGTTTACAATGTGATTCTTCATCACTTCTACTCGTAGCAGCAGCAGTAGAGGTGTAGTAGACTAGTAAGGTGAGTGAGCCCCCTATGGTGCTGCTGCCTATGATGCCCTTCCCATGTCTTCTGTTTAAAATAATGTTTTTATAAAAAATAATTAAGAAACAAACGGTCATATTCATGAGGATGGATGGGATCAGATTCTTATAAAATTTGTATAAACAAAGGTTGCATAAGAATGGGATCAAGTGGTTTGGCAGATTCAGGTGTAGTGCTGTACTTTTCTAGCATTTTTTTATGAATGCATTTTATATCTTAGAAGTATGTATGGATTTAAAATTTATGCTTGGTTTGTTCTTTTAGCTTCAAACCATTGGCCGATCACCGAAAGCGAATAAAAACGCCAGTAGCTTATAAAAGAAAACATGCCCAAAAATGAACACAAAATTTATTACCATCTAGGGGCCAAGTGCCCCACTTACCGCCCTTGCCTTTTCAAAATAATGCTAACAGGCTAAGTTGTCATGGATTCTAGGATGTTGTGGGGGAAATATGGAAGTAAATTTATTTGCATTTTTTTATGACAAATACATTGATGTTTTCATCTTTATTTGAGATATTTAACGTATCTATACCCATTGATATTAATCCAAAATTTTTAGTTTATCTGTATTTTGAGGTATCTATTAAACCGTTTTTTCCTATACGTACGGATGTAACATCGATAAAACCATTTCTTTCTTACTGCACAATTTGATCTTAAGGTAATATTCTGGACATGTGCCAACGTCACAGGTTTGATTTGATCTTACATGTTGTTCCTTCAGTTTTGGAGAGAGTACATTATAATCACTATTAACTGTAAATTGAACAATTCAATCAAAATTTTGGGGTTCTGAGCTGAGTCCAAGTTAAAACCATGACATGCATGGCTAGACTCCAAAAGGTCTAAAACAGTGAAAAACATGGCACTGCCGACAGAATTAGCTACCCAATGAACACGTTCTGGATTCGTTATTTTTTTTTGAAAAAAAAATGACCCTTCATGCAACCTTATTAAATTCAATCCTCCCCTCAGAGACTTTTACAAGCTTAGGTTTTAGCCCTGTGCCTTAGTTAAGTTTTGACTAATTTACAAAAAAAAAAAAAAAAAAAAACATTAGCCCCAAAATCATGCAAATACCTGCTATGCAAAATTAACATTGTCAAGACCTAGTGCCTTATAATCCCATCATAGAGGATGCATTTCGTGTAGGTTTCACCAAGACCACCTTTAAAATTTTGAAATTTGAGTGAGAATTGAATTCAAACTTGAGTCCTGTCTCTGATCATGAATTTCAGGATTTTACAGTCTTGGATTTTTCTGATCATTCAATTTGAAAAGAGTTTTTACTCAAAAAGATACATGATACTCCGTATATCATTTGAATCAAGCATGATTATTCTTCTTCTTCAACTACCAAAGTAAATACACAGATAGGCCCCTTTCTGGTTCTCTTATGATACTACTACTACTGGTAGGGTCCTTGAGAATGGCTCAGTTTTGCTGCATGTTGTTTGTATGGTATATGCATATGAATCCTGTGATTAAGTTTTGCAATAAAATTGTATGTCACCTAGTTTTTCCATTCTTAGTCAAAATTTTAAATGATACGGTAAAGAAAAAAAAACTAAACTGACTGCCCCTTTCTCCCAAGTCCCACCAGTGTTTGTAGTTTTGTGCTGGGACGGGGGCCGGTGGCCCTTGTGTGTGTAGGGTTTGTCCCTTCAATCATTAAGTCATGGCAGTTGGTTTGGATTTTGGCGTCCTTCAGTATTAAATTCCAGTGCAGGTATATTTCAATTTTCTACACACCTACTCCTTGTTTGATACGTACTAATAATCCCCAATTACATTAAGCCCAAATTATATACGAATGCAGAAAGACCTTTGAAGAAGGCCAATTCCCGCTATAATACCGGAGATTTTTTTGCCCGGTACCGAGTTCTTGCTTGCCGTAGTAGTTGTATAATACTCCTGTAAGTATGTGTACCATCTTCGGTCATCCATTGACATTTATGTGGTGTCACGTTTAGCCTATATATATATAGACACACGAAGGTAATTAGCTTGGAAGCCGATAACATATTTAGTACATGGGACTCTTCACCGTGTGGTCCAATTTATTTTGTACCCAAAGTTGGTGCCTGCATGGTCGCTATCTCAAGGAGGACTCAAAATCTTCGTGGTCCATTAATTCTATGTTGTACGCAAGTTTAGTGCATGATTCTTGAACTGCTTCCTTACCCACACCACACATAAACTTCCCCCGTCCAATCCTCTCAAGATCTGTGTAAAAGGACTCAACCAACCAAAATTAGGTCCTGAAATCATAACCCTATAGCTAGTTCCAAATGTGTCTGTAACTAAAGATAGATTAGAAAGAAGAGACTGATCATTTCCAGTAGCAGTAGTCAAATCATGAGTTAGCTAGTATTGTACTAGCTAGTATTAGACTACTACTGTCTTAGCTCTGTTGGGCATTAGGAAATGGTGGGACTGTACATGTAGTAGTATTAGTACGTATAGTAATAGTAGTCACACGACTGAGTCAGTATTAACTACTACTGAGTCTGAGTCCTTCCTTGTTGAAATATATCACTCAGAAAATAGACAAATGCATATAATAGACATGATGTCAGTCAGATATGTTGCATACTATTCAACAGTTTCCATTCTATGTCCTTTGAATGGTAATAGAGAGAGGAGAGGACTAAAGGGCTTTTCATGCAGAGCCTCCTGCTGCTATATATGTATGGGAGGAGGATAGGACAATGTCCTCTTCTTCTTGTTTTCTTTTTACGTTTTTGTGCCCCTCGTATGGAAAATATCATCTACTAGATGAAAATTGTCAAGAAATGGGATATTACACCATAAATAGGATTATATGCAGCAGGGAACAAAAACAAATCCTATGTGCAAACAAGAGATAAAAAGACAATGGGTTAAAAGATGGAACACAATTTCAAATGGGTTAAAGGGGTAAAACTAAATTCTAGACTTTGGTAAGCTTTGGAGGAGCCAGTTAATAAATGCGGATAATTAATTCACCTGGCTCTGCCGGATAATAGCACCCGGAAGCCGTGGAATGGTGATGCATTAAGGAGTTGGACCATACTTGATGGCGGTTTTGTTTTCTTTTTCTTACATTCAGATTAATGTGTCTATTAGGTTAGGTTGTAGCGGAACAGTAATTTATTGTAGGTGTAGTGTAGAGATCTTTGGAATTCAGTTCAATTCAAAAATAGTTCAAAATACTAGCAATGATCAGAGAAATTAAAAGAAGAGAGATGAAATTATTAGATATAATACCAGAGAGAGGGGGAATTATTGTTATGACTGCTAGCTGAGCATGGGAAAAACATGATCGAGTAAGTAGAATTAAAGAGGTTCAGATTCAGAAGATAAAAATGAAGTGAATGATTGAATTGTGTTGTGTTGTGTTGGAAATCGCCCGTATATGTGATTATGGCCCGACCCGTATGGGCGTACCACTCATCACCCATTAACCGTTTTTCCATATAATTTTTCAAATAAAAGAGACTGAGCTGAGGAGGGTAGACCCGTAAAGGCTTGTTTGCTTGAGCTAAGGGTTTGTATCTCTGGGATGACCGGCTATGGGTTTTTACATCAAAATTTTCCGGCTGTGCATACTGGTATTCCGGTGAATTTGACTACTAATCGGTAGTTGTGCACTAATAATATCAATATTAACTACATTTTTGTGGTGTGGTGTTTTTCTTTACTCGTTAGTTAAGTGCTTAGTACGTACTGTTTTCTAACAAAAAAAAGAAAGAAAACTTATCTGCTTTTTTACACATGTATTTTGTCAATTGATCACAGGTATAATAGAATCTAATGCTTCTAGTCATTTATAAATATAAAAAAAACATCAATTTGAAGTTCAAAAGAATGAATTCAGTACAACTGTGGAATATTGTGATAAGAGGTTGTAGTTCGTGGTATAAAGGAAGCAGAATAATGTATATATGGGACATGAGTTGATCAGAGAAAAGAGAAAGGAGCGTCTGTTAAAAACTTTTAGGGGCCGATAATGCTGTTTGCTGTACGGAGCTAGCTACAGGTATTATTCTTGTCGGTCACATGTGTGCATACGATGCATGCTCAGCTCAACTGTTCATTGCATGTTAAAAGCGATAAAGAGGTAAAATCGAGGTTAATTTGCATGGCAAACTAACTTTCGAAGCTAACTTTCTGATGATGGGGGTACTGTGATATTCTCTGGTTAAGTAGTTAGATATTGCATGATGTATGTAACATGAAAAGATAGAGAGAGAAGTTTTCCAACTTTGGAGGCCTAAAATATCAGTCATGTACTATAGTCTATAGGGGTCCGGTACTAACAGTCATGATTCAGAGTTAGGTGTGTGTCAACAGTCATTTGTTTACTTTGTAACCCTACATGCCATCAAATGTGTTTCACTTTGCATGTCTCACTTTGTGAGATTTGCACCTTGACCTGGCCAGACTATATTGACTATAGTGCAATTTCTTGGGATATACTTTTCTTTTTGAAATTTGGGATATATTGAAAAATGAAATTTTGTTTTTATCCTTAAAATCTGAATGTACAGTACATTAACAAAGGCCAACGGGGGTCGATGGTTTTTTTAGGGCATTTTAAACTTGAGTTCTTTAGATATTTTCACTGTAACACGGAACAATGTCTCGACCAAATCATCCAAGACTAGCTACCTTTTCTTTTTTTTGGGGAGTTGTAAAACTTTAGCAACCGTCAAAAATCTGTTACACATTTTCTTGCACAATTTGGAACAGAAATAATGGTCTCCGGTTACGAATAGTGTTATCCGTGCTAACTGAACCAGTAAAAAATTCATAACGGCATTCGGCTGTTATGAATTTTTAATTTCGCAACTACTATAAATTGTTACAAATTTTTTTTAGTAACGGCTTGTTTATGTTACAAATTTGTGTTTGCAATGTCTGAAGTCGTTGCGAAAGTTAGAAAATACTTATTTCAGTCTAAATAACGTTGCATCCAAAGTTCACAATCACGACGCTATTGTTGTTTCATAAAACGTCAGCACCGTGTTTTACAACGACTTATTGTTGTTGCAAGCTCGTTCTGTAATAGTAATTTACCATTACAAAATCCTAATTTTGGTGCAGTGCGCTGTCTGGATAGGATAGTATTGTGTAGGATCTAGGTTCGCAAACTGCGGGATCCAGTTCAACATGATAGGGTTTGTTAAACCGTTACCAATATGATGGTAGATATGTTGTTTAACTGTAGGTATGAGGGAAGCCAGTTGCCTCTATTGCGGACTGGTTGAAGATGGGTTGGGTAATATGTCTGCAAATATTGAATGTTGTTTAAGATATATTTATCTGCAAAGACTCTCCAATATCGAATCAGGTTTCTCATGAATATACCATATTCTTTTCATTAGCAGAGTTTTGTTATATATGATCATTACTATTTCGGATGCCGAGTCCCTTTTTGGTTTTGGGTTTGGTCAATTTATCCCATCCCAAACGGTGAAGCTTTCTAACGGAGGAGTCATGTCCTAGAAAATATTTCTGGTGATATAAAAACATTATATGCACATGGGTTTGGAGCAGTTGTTTTTTCATAAGGAGGTTAGAAATAGGGGTGAAAGAAAAATTTATTAGTACTAATCTTCCTGTCGGTGTTAGACATTTCATCATTCACCATTTCGCTTTTCGAGCCAGACGCTGAAGTAGAGGTGCGAAGATATGGCAAGAGGTTCTCCCTTGCTGGGACTGGACTCCAAGGTAGATTAGGAAGTTTGAAATTGTTGGTATATTGAAAAAATGATGAATATTATCTACTTCATATTGATATAGCATTTGGTATTGTATAATTATAAATTTTGTAGTGTTAATTAGATGGCCGGCTGTTGCCCTTAATTCTATATGGATGTTTGAAGTTTTCTTAAAATAAAATAATTAATTATTAAATTAAATACAGATTAAATAAATTTGCAAAAATCAAAACCTCTCCCACTTGGTCTCTTCTAGGTTCAACGATGAATAATGTCTATCAATTGTATTTGAATAACTTTCAAACATAAGACGGACTGGATTAAGGACGGTGAAAACCCAAAATTTGGAGGTGAAAATATAAATAACCTTTTTATATATCCAAAAATATGCAGTTATACCAACATAAAACCTACATATCGACAAACACTACCTCATTCATCAAGCTATGGATGAGCTTGCCCATCCAGCAGGAAACCAATCGAATTCAGGCCAGCTAGAGTTTTCTTGTTCCAATTTCTAAGAGCATATTTGGAAACCAGAAAGTTCTCTTTTCCATAAGCATATATAATTTGTTCAAAGGTTGAAGTAAATTTTTTTTGCTTCATATTTTCAAAACTTCATGTTGACCTATGAAGAACAAAACATGTCGCAAAATCCGTATCTTATATGTAGGGATATACATGGTTGCGGTTAAACTGCTAAACCGAAATGAACCACACCGTTAAAGGAAAAACCGAACCGAACCATTTATGTAATGGTGTGGGACAATTTTAAAAATGTGTAAACCGGTCTTAGTGGTTTCGGTTTTGGTTTAGCGCAAAACGAACCTATACACCGTTGGTAAAACATATATATTCTTCTCCTTAATTCATGAATTCTAATGTTTTTTGTTTTGTTGTTATGGTTGTCATATAGTTAAAGACTGCATTTTGTTGTTAATTAAGTTTTGTAATAGTAAATTTCTTTTAATGTAATATGAAATTTTTTTTAAAAAACTTGCACTGTCAGTTAGCTGAAATTGACAGAATTTTCGATTTTCCAAAACCGGCGGTTTAGAACCGAAACGAGATGGTTTTGTTGAAAACCGAACCATTATTAAATGGTGTGGGACGGTTTCATAAATAGGAAAACCGAGTCTTATGGTTCTGGTTCTGGTTTAGGAGAAAAATGAACCGAATTGTACCAGGTACATCCCTACTTACATGAGAAGTTGTTTTGATGACATTCGTATGGGACCCATAATGTCCAACATGGTTTTTATTTGCGTGAATTTAGGGAATAGGGTGGTGATAGGTTTTTTTCGAATACCATATATAAATAACCGTAATCGCACGGTTTCTAACTAGTAGACAGTGGCAAATACCGATCGAACCCACATGAAACGGGAAAATACTGCAATCAATATTCTTAATAAACTAATCAGAAACAATATAATGTTTTAAAGACTTTTCAGAAATTCAGAACAAAATAAAATAATAAATAATCCTAATAATAAGCAAAATGGAGAGTGGGTCACTAAGGTTTTCGATTTCCACCGATTCAATCATATAAACTCTACTAATCTCTAAAATATATTCCTTGTATTACTCAAGAAAAATATCAAAATTAATCTCATGTCTCGGAAGATGGTATATTAAATTCTTATAAATAGTTTCTCCGTTGTAATTTCCTTCGCTTCATGGGTAGTGACTTTAAATCATTACATATCAATCCTAAAGCATATCACGTCAAAGAACTTAGCCAAAGCACGCAATATCATTTAAAAAGCATAAATAATCAAGACAATCACATGAACGATTAAATACCAAGCTATATGAAATGAAATCACTAGTCAATCAAATCATCATTAGGAATATCATTGTAGAGTCTATACAACTAAATTAGCTTCTATTTAAACCCTAACAAACAATTTAGCAAATTATAGAAAAAAGAAATGATAAAAATCGTAAACCCTTGTTTCTCCCTGTCAATGGCGTCCTCTCTCCCAGACTCACTTCCGCCTCCCACCAGAAACAGCCACAGCCTCCAACCGAAAAACCCTCAAACTACCTCTTTCGAACTCCACCTATTTTTCACTTCCCCAACCTGATCCGCCTCCACCAAACAACCAATCACCACAGCCTCTTTCTCCGTCTCGATCCTCCCTTTCTCCTATTTTCGTGTTGCTTTTTAAACATAAGTCTCGACACAATTGAAATTCAATGGGCCTCCACTTAGTCCGACCTATTCACTTTTACAATAAGAAAGGAAAATGTCCACTTTCTTACTTATCAAAATTGTACTCATGGTGACAAACTCACTTGTCAAACCAAATAGTACCAAATCATGTATTTAATCTCTTTTGGTCCACAAGTGACTCTTGGACTCCTAGCTTTCATGCGTCCAAGGCCATTAAAAGATACCCGTCAGTACTTGCTTGAATTAATTAAGTAATCCAAATCCAAATTCTTCTACATTGGTGGTGTTCCTGGATAATATATTTTTAATTCAAATAACATCATTCCGATTTCGCTTGTCTTTGTAAGGTCGGCTAGCATTAAAATATATTGAATATTTTTCATTTAGATTATTTTCTTCGAAAATTTGGGTTTTATGTTGATTACATAAAAAGCATAAAAATAACAATATCAATATAAACACAAGCACTAACAAATATAAATTTACGGTAAAAATATATAAATTAAATGCCCATCAAATATCCCCAAATCTATAATTTGCTAGTCCTCTAGCAAAACTAATCTAAAAAAAAAAAAATAATCCTAAATCACTTTCGCATGAATCGCGACTACATTTATCATATGTAACAAGCCTTTAAACCCCTAAGTGGCCTTAGCGGACGAGTTTTATCTCGTGAGGGTTTACAGAGATATACCCACAAAACCTTTACTCCAAACTCTAGCTACCTGTGAACGATTGAGGATAGAGACTAAACAATCTATGTAGTTGGCATAATAAATTCTTATTTATAAGAATCATTACCCTGTATGAATCCAATTTTTGTACACGAGTTTGCATTCAGCATACTAAAATTCATATAAGAATGCAAAGCTCTACTCAAATAATCATCAAACGTTCCAAAACTGGATAGAAATTATCAACATTCACATTGCTCGAAATCAATCAAGTTCAAACACATGGATAAATTAGAAGATGGAAATAGAAGTAATGAATGGTGCATATGTTGACTAACATGAACGATGTTTCCCAAAATATTAGTATAAAGTCCGGCTCGGATGCTCCTATTATTATTATTATTATTATTATTATTATTATTATTATTATTATTATTA